>WBMY01006632.1:38027-152736 GCA_013397315.1 Donacobius atricapilla
CTGCCCACGTTCTCTGCGGGCTGGAGGGCTCGGAATGTCACCGGCTTGCTCCTTCCCCGTCTCCTTCAGGCAGTCCTGGGCGCTGGTGGGGATCCTCGGAGGGAATCAGCTTTCCACAGCAGAAGCTAAGCAGGAGTGTCGCGGGAACGGAACAACAGGGTTAGCCATAGCCCAAAGAGATTTCTGCACATACGACGGCACCCGTTCGCTATTATACTTTCAATGGATGGATAAAAGGTTCAGTTTTCCTGAGAATTGCTTGTCTTCTGTTGCTTTGCTCTGCTTTTCCTGGCTGCAGTGACTCTGAACAGTGCAATGATGACCATACCATAGTCTTTGGCTCGCATGGATGTTGACCAAGCTAACAGAAGTACTCTCTCAAAGTAATATTTTAGCTTTCTACAAAGAGATGGCACTGACATATTTAATGGCTAGAGCACTTCTGTCATGCACAGGGTTATCTAGATGAAAATTAAATCAGTATGCTCTTCATCTAATTGCATGATTCTGCCACATGCAACTGTAAAAATAATTCATTGCTTCATTTTTCAGGCATGCCTCATAATGTGTTTAAAAGTGTCCAAAGGAATAATTCTTCATCTGGTGGATGAGGCTACAAGTTGGTGACCTGGTATTGTCACTGCCAGTACAGATTATTCTAAGCATCAGGCTGAAGAGTTTAATCTCCTTCCTTGCCCAAGGAAAAACAATCAAGTGAAAATTGATGGTATGAAATACTTTTATCAGGGTACTCATTTGTGGTAAATATTTACCTTGTCTTGTCTTTTATATTCTACATTTACTTGTCTTTTTAAGTAGTTTTTGTCCCATAAACACAAAAGCACATATGAAACCTGAAGGCCCTAATTATATTTTGGGGCTTGAAAGTTTTACCAGAGGCTGAAGTCCTTCGTAGCAGCCTCTGGGATCAGATACCATCAACTGGCATGTCCCCAGACTTGGTGATTGCTTAAAGGCAAGGTGTGCACTTGCTCAGAACAATTCAATAATAAAGATGCTGTGTTCATCCTGAATAAAAAGTTTTCTGGTTTCCACAGGCAGCCCACTTTGTCTTCAATTGGAGAAGTCAGAGATGGTGTTGATATGAGGGCAGAGGTTGGTTTTCTGACCAGAAATATACTTATTCAAGGAGAAAAAGAAGAATCTCATTATGGACAATATGAATGTCAGCTTTTCTCCTTTGACACATTTGGAGAGCACATAAAAGTGAGTAATTTTTAATGCATTTGATTGTAGGTGGTTTCAAAGAGTTCCTTTCCTGGTTTGTGAACAAGCAATACAAAGCATCAAATTACCATTGTGTGTGTGGGAAAAGGTATATTTGTCTATGAAAAAGGGGGAAATTTGTCAGCCTGTCTTGCAAAACCAGACTTGCAACAAGTCACTTTCTTCATTATGTCTGCAAAAACATGCCCTTGTAGGGGATACCCTTTGAGGGGATCCTTTAGCAGCATTGCTGCCAGTAGGGCCCGTGCTAAGTTAGCTCATGAGATTTCACTGAAGAAATTGTGGTTCCTGCGGAGCAAACCTGCTCCCTCCCTGGCTCAGAGGAGTGCTGGGTCTCACCCTGTTGTGCTTTGCCTCCTCTCAGCTGTCTGATGTGTTCTGGGCAGAGGTGCAGTCTTGCTGTTGCAGGGGTTTTTGTAAAGTTGCTCCTGTACCAGGCAGTGAAAATGGGAGCTGTGCAGATCTGGGCTAAAATCACTTGAGAGTAGAAGCTGCCAGGAAATAGAGCCTGGTGGCAAATGCTCCCCCTTTCTGCAGTTGGCAGGAGCACCGTGTCTGTCACTGCTCTTGCTAAACACTGCACATGCTGTTTGGCAGCTGCTCCTTACAGCCTGTGCCCGTAGGTGTGCAGCTGCTGGCACACGGCTCTGCAGGTCCTGAGCTGCTCTGGGTGGAAACAGGGAACTCACACTTCCTCCTGGGACCAGACCATGTTTCACTCTGCAAAAATATTGCCTAATGAGAGAGAAAAAAAATTCCAAACCTGTTTTTCTTTTTGTGTGTGTTTCTATTGTAACGCCTTACCTGGATCTACATTTGTCTCAACAGATCCTAAGGAATTTTAGCTCTGTTCACATGTCAGGAGTGGAACTAAAAAAACATGGGGCAAAAAATCCTGGGCAGTTGCCCTTTGCATTTTCACCTGGCTGAGCATGTGGATGAGAGAGGAGGATATGAACACCCAGTGTACCTTGATAACCTGGCTATCACCACTGCTTCTCTGGGTGTGTTACCATACGTGGAACCTGTGACCTTCTGGCAGGAGACACATTTTATTAGTAACAATTTCAGTTCTTTGCTTAGCCAGGGCTAAACAGTGAGAGCCATTTGTGATGCAAAGAGAAATCAGAATATTGAAATAAGGCATTTGTCCCAAGAAATGTTCTGACTTCTCCCTTGTTTGGGTTCCTCTGGCGGTGCAGCTGTTTGAAATAAATGTCAGGTTCTCAGCACAGCCTATATGATATCATCAGATCAGATACAGTGTGATCAGATATAGGGAAATCTTTGCCATGGTAATTCTGGACAGTTTGTGATAATGGGACCTTTCACTTAAAATTAAAGCAGTGAAGTATAAATGGAGTTGACTGAAGCAATGGACCTTTAATTGGCAATGAGATAAAAAAGACAGGGCTTGTTCAATTCAAGGCAACATGAAATATATCCCAAAATATTAATGTGACAAAGGAACTGAAATATGAGCAGAACAGACCCAAATGCTTCAGTGCCAGGAAAGTCCTCAGGAACTTGGCTTTGACCTAGATCTTCACAAGGGCATTGTGAAGAGGAACTTTAAGAAAAAAGGTCACAACAAAAGCCATAGGTGTCCCAGCTGGAAAAGTGAGATTCCTGCTTCAGTCCCAGCATGTCCAGTTGCTGTGGACCCTGAGCAATATTTTGGTGTCTGTGAGCATTTCCTCGTTTGCTGGGTGGGTGCTCAGGCAGACGCTCCCTGACCTGTGTTTTTTCCTGACAACCTTTTCTCAGTCCTGTAAGGATTGAAAAATCTGTGTAAGACACAAAATAGAGATGTGCTGCATGTGTGAAAGGGTCCCCTGAAAGAATGTATTCATGAAAATGCAATACAGGACCTGTACAGCGCAGGAGCACTCTTCATGTATCCTAAACTTGATTTATATTGTTCAGATCATGCACAAGTTTTGATTGCCTTCTCATATTTGTGATTTTCTCTGTCAGTAGAGCCTAATTCTGTGTAAAGAGTTCTTAGGCTGACAGGAGGATTGTCCAGTACGGGTGGATGTAGTTTAGCTTGCGTTCTTCCCCTTGGGTATTAAAACTCTGGAATTGAAGTAATGTGTCTGGGATAAAAAATAAAGCCTTATGCTAATAATGGTCTTTAGAAGAATGGTGTCTGGTCTTGCTCTTTATCAGAAGGGAGATACTCAAGGGTTCATCTGGATGTGTGGGGTGCAATCAAGAATCCAAGTGAGATCCAGCCCTGGTCACGTGACCCTGAGGGCTTTGAGTGCTTGAATCAGTGAGAAGATTTTATAGTAAAGATTAAATGTGTGATTCTTTGAAAGAATCATGTGGCTTTGATCTATTGTCATTAAAATGAAGAGTAGTTAAAATGTAATAAAAAGCCTTGCTTTAAAAGAATTGAAAATAATTTGCAATTCCAGAGAACAGCATGTGTATCAGAGCAAGGGCAGTTAAATAACACAGAGAGGTACCTGCTTCAGCATCAGATAATGAAATTCCAGCCCTTGAGGCAGAGTAAACCAGAGAGGAGGTTTCCCCCCTCCCATCCTGAGGTTTTAGAGGAGGTAATTTTAGATGTACATTGCCAGTGTGGTTTATGCTCCACTGTGTGCAGGTCATGCAGAGCTGTCTGCAGTCCCCTTCTCCATCTGCTGCCCTTTGCAAGCCAGCAGCAGCTTGGGTTCCTCAGGCAGCCGGGAGCAGGCTGGGCTGTGCTCAGTGCTGGGCACATGTCAGGCGTGTGCTCACTGCTGGAGGCTTTCATGTCTAACGTTGCAGCGCATAAAGGTCACGTATATTGTGTTGCTGAACTATGTATAATTCAGTGTTTAGAGACATCTTAATCATCTGGTGTTGGCCACAGCAGCAAGGCTGCAGCCTGTGTTGGGGACAGTGTTACATGCTGGCACATACAGTAAAATGCCTCTGTGACAGTGCTGCAGGTGCGTGCCTTTCCGGGCTTGGGGTTTCTATCAGTGATATGCTGGAATTTATCAGTTATTGGGGTTTCATTCTGATGACATGGATCCTTATCTCTGAGTGCAAATGTAAGTGATCTTTAAATCACATTAGTCCTGGTCATGAGAGTGATGACTACAGTTTTGTGTGTGTAACTTTTCAGGGCTGCTACACAAGCCCTAAGCTGGGACTAATCATATTAATTGAAGTCAAAATCTTGAATACAAGTCTGGCTTTTCATGCAACCATCTGAAGCACAATTCACCAAACTGCAGCTAAATGCAGAAGAACAAAACTCCACAATTGAAATGCTGTTTAAAGCAATGAGCAGTTTGTTGTTGCAGTTTTCTGTCCAAAATTAATGTTCCATGGCCTCCTTAGCACAGCTTCTGCCCATCATTTGTGAGGGTGGAAGTAGCCAGGCTTACTGATCTTAACGGGCTGGCAGGGACGCTTGCATTTTTGTCTAAATCCATTTTCTATTTGTGTTTCCAAGTCTCAGCGGGCAGGGGGGACATGCTCAGTGTCAGTTCTCTGTTACCCTCCCTGTGGCTCACTCTAAGGCGCTGTACCCATGTGGATTTTCAACACTCAGTCAGTGAGAACTGGGTACCTGCTTGTGTTGTGCCTCATTTTAAATTCTCTTTCGGACACCTCATTGAGGCAGAAACAAGAGCAGCAGATGACAAGTTTGAGGGGTGGCTGCCAGGAAAACAATGAAATCCAGCAGAGCTATACCTATGGGGACTATCCTGTTTGTGGCTCCAGATGTTATGTACAGTTGCGGCCCATCAAGGGGAAATTACAGGATATGATTCCACGAAATGGATTTATTTCAAGTATCCCTCTGTATACAAAAATAACCAAGTAGGTTAATATTAGTTAATCTTGCAATCTTGCACAGACATAACTGACGTCAACAGGAATTTTGTATGCCTGAAGAGGGAATATAAATGCTGACAGGGATCATTTGAGTACAAAGTTAAAGTTTCGGTAGGATTTAGCAACAAATAGCTGGTATTTTAACTAGCCTGATTTAGTATTTACATTTAAAAGAAGGATTTCTAAATTTATCTTCATAAGGCTATACATCAAAGGAGGCTTGTGCTAAGTCCTTTTGGTCAAATTAGGGTTTAATGCAATATCCCTGAGCATGTCAATGAATATTAAACAGACTGAAATAGTAAAAGACCATCTCTACCCAAGATGATCAGTGAAGGAAAGAAGTGGCCCTGCACCTTCTGAGAATGGAGGAGAAAGAATGGGAATCTCGTTAATATAAATTACTTTGCATGGTGCATTTTAAAGTATATCTTATTTAATTTTGGAAATGTTGTCGTCATAAAATTTTCCAGATTAACCATGCTGATTTGTTGGTTTATCATGTGAGACACACTTATCATTATGCATCTTTATGTAGATATTTACTCTATGACACTGAATCAGATATTCTCTCTGACAGGAGAGGGTATTTTTAAATCAAATATTTTGCAATTTTTCCTTAATTATGCATGTAATCTTCCTGAGTAGTTTTAAGGTCAGACTACAGTTATGCACACTGCGTGTAGTTTGAGTCAGCTCCAGGACTGATGGAGGCACCTGTCACAGTGATAGAAGGTTAGCAGAGTTTTTTATATGTGATCTTTATCTCTTACTTGCAAAAGATGTTATCCAGTGAAGTAAGACAACAGATGACAGTGTTTTTATAGTTATATCTGGCTTCTGTGTGTACCACGACCGATCTTCCCTCTGAAGAAACGTTCCTTACTGGGACAAACATCAACATTTTATCTCCCTAATCTTCCACTTAATGGGCCATTTGCAGCTTGCAAGGATATTTGTCTTGTTTTTTGATGTAAAAGCTTCATAAATTCATAGAGAATCCCCTAACTCCTGCCATTGCCCCTAAAGTTTCAAAAAACAGACCAGAAGTTTCACTTTTCAGATATTTTCCAAAGCTTCTTAACTTAAAAAAAACCAAACTCCTCAAAAAACCTCAACCCTTGGATTTCCTTCAGCTGCATTGAACAGAGCATGGATTTTGTGTTAAGGTTCGTATATAATTTACAATAGGTTCAGCATGTGGCTCCATAAATGACCATGTCAGACATTACTAGATGGTTTATTTTCCTTAAAGAGTGTCATTAAAAGGTTGTGTGGAGTTTTAAAGTCAATAGGAGAGTTGTGGCTCAAGTCCAGGGCAGTGCTATGAAAATGTATCCCTTCCTGTTTGGTAACTGCTTAGGATCATTTTGATTTTGATTTTTCAGGGCTGTCAGCACATTCTGGATTACAAACCCAAACAACAACTTAATAAAGAATGCAGCGGCTGGTGCTCAGGTAAAACCATTTAAGGGCAGAGCTATGCTTTGCCTCCACTTCCCAAATATTGTGCACTTATTTATTGATGTCAAGAGCAATAAGTTTTTAGTAAGACATAAAATTTGGATATGAATTTCTGCAACCTTCTTCTCTGTTAAGAACACTTCTTGCCTACACTTCTCCACTGGTTTCTCTCTCAATTGCGCCTGGAAATGGTGTGTGATATCTCTTAGAAAATATTGATTTTTATTAGTAGTTAATAGTTAAATGCTCAATAAAATTTTATATTTCTATATATGAATATATGCTCTCTCCTTATTATTATTTCTTATGTTTACCTCGAACATGTTTGTGTTCTATATACCTGTACAGACCTGGCTGCTTTCTAATAAACCACCTGAATTTCACCCACAATAAATGCATTTTTTAAACCCTTGTGTGTGCCCTGGGGACCTACTGTGCATGCCAAAGGATAAGCTGGGAGGTGTAGGAGTTATGGGCTACTGTGTGTCCCCCAGGACCCACATGTTGGACAGGCTCAGGTTAAAAATCTGGCCAGCACAGTGTGAAAAGCTGAACTCCCAAGGTGACCTGTACCACTGATTGCAGCCCCCCATTTCTCAGACCTCCCTTTGTCTTTTAGGATATCGTGATATGGTGCCTCTTCTACCCCACCAGACAGTCTGAGGGAAGATACCAGAGGTACAGGCTGAGCACACCCCCTTGGGAGTGTTTCACAGCAGAGTCCACTCCAATTTCAAGGCATGTGGATGGTTTCTGTGTTTCTGTCAGTATAATAGTATGGCACTGACTGTGTGTGCTGCTCTATGATGGTTGTGGGTGTCTCACATTTTGATAAAGGTCTTTTTGACACTGTATCAAGACACAATCAACTTTTTTGGAGCCCTGTTTTTTTTCTAAATATTAGAGAGGAAGCTGAGGAGAGCGGAGGTCCCATTCCAGGAGCTTCAGTGGGTGGATGTGTTAGAGGGAGTGTGCCCAGGCTATGAGTACACCTACTTCTAAGTGAGATTGAAGGAGAGACAGGCAGGACCCTCAGCACTGCTGCTGACCACAGTGACGCCAGGATGTAAGGGGATGAGGAAAAGTGATTTGTGCCAACAATTGCTCATCACCTTTGGAAAATGAGACCAAAAATTCAAGAGTAGTTCCAGGAAAAACACTTTCCCCCAAATATACTGTTGACATGAAAACATAACCTGTAAGATATAAAACCATTTTAAACTTATTTCTCAATATTCTAGATTGAAATTGGTTTTGTTCCCTGTGCTTTGTATATTTTACATCTTGGTCCATGGCAGCTGCTGCTCTAGCCCAAAGCCTGTATGTTGGCTGCAACAGCTCATGTTCTCTTTTGACTGTCGGGGGACTCGTCACTCGTTATTTAAAGCCTTAATTCTTAACAACACTCTTTTTCCAAAAAGTTATCAAGAGCTTGGCAGGGTCCCTTATTGCTTTCTGCGAGGGAGAGAGAGTGGGAGTTCAGAGCCTTGCTTTGGGTCAGAAGAGAGCCCAAGATGCTGATGCATAACATATGGCAGGGCAGGCTCTGTCCTGACTTCAGCGTGCTACATCCTGTGCTAATGTCATGCTGAGCAGTGCCAAGAGACACCAAAAGGGAAGAGAGAGCCCTGGCTGCTGGTGCTCCTGTGCCTGCATGCACTGGCTGCCCACATTTCATTGATAAAATCTGGGATCTTTGGTCCCTGGTGAACGATCTGTTAAAGTAATTGCAGGCATGTGCATTTCCAGGCTGGTTTATTTATTGGAAAAGGAGTAAAGACAATGAGTGCCAATGCTGAAGATCCCAGGGAGTCTCCCACTGTTGATAATGCCAGGTAAGCACAAGCTGCATGGCTCGTGTTTTGGATAGTTGTACTGCATCTTGGCTTCTGCATTACATTTAGCAGATCATTAATGCCTCATTATGGCTGGAGCATCCGAAAAAAACACACACTCTCTCTGATGTGCAGAGACAACTATTCCATAGCAATGCACTGGATTGTTTGTGTTATTGCTGGCCAGAAAGGACACCCATGCACTTGGGGCTGTGAGGACTAAGCAGTAAAGCATGTGGAAGGGGATCCAGATCCCATTAGTGCATTAGTGGGTTTGTAAACTCTAACATTTATTACTAATTGCTTAGAAGAACTTACATCTGAAAGGTGATGTAAGAGACTGCTGAGACTGGTCTCGGATTAATGAGGAAAATAAGGAGCCTCGAAGGTTTTTGTCAGCTGCTTTGAAATGCCTAAGCTTCCTTTGACAGAGTGGAAGCAGGTAAATTATGGCCATTTTCTCCTTCACTGCAGTCCTATGGGTCTTTGTGAGGAAGTTGAGAGAAATGAGCTGCTGCTCCTGGTCAAGCCTTGGCTTTTTCTCTCCTCCATCATACCCTATTGATATGATGTTCCTATAAGGCTGAAAAGAAAGGATGACTGTGTGTCCCTTGTGACACTTCCCTGCCAGAGTCACCCCCTTGGGCACCAAGGAGGCACACACCTTTGTACCTCAGCTGGAAGAAGTAGGAGGTGAGGGTAGACTCAGAAAAAACAATGGTGATTATTTTCCAAACACAGCACAAATCTACCATTAACAGCCAGGGTGGCAAGAAATAGCCTGCGAGTTATTGAGATGCACCCAGTTCCCAGGGAGAAGGTTTTGCTTTTGGAAGCTTCTCTTTCAGCAGACACAGAAACATATGGGGGTTTAGTCTGTACATGGAAAGAGACCAGCTCCAATTACTCTGTTATCTTTGCTGAATGAGATTCTTGAAAGGGTCTAATTGATTTTCTAGCATCAACAGAGAGATTCTCAATGGGCCCTGTAAGGACATCTACAAAAGGATCTGCGTGACTTGGGAAAAATGCTTTCTATGCCTCTGAATCACACTGAATCAAATTAAGGAGTAGCTGTGGGCCCATTGGTGTCTAGTAAGAAATCATCTGCTCACTTCACCTGGGCCAGAATTTCATCCTTATGAATGCTTCTTGTTTTCTGCTTTACACCGAAGTTCAAAAGTGAAATCAGGTTAATACCCTGACTCTGTTTCATGGCATATCACCTCTTTAGACACACCATGCCAATAACTGGAAGCCAAAGTAGATCTGCTGGGCATTGCTGCCTCTGTCTGAAGTTGATTCCTGTGTCTCTTCTGCTGCATTAACTAAGATTCTTTATTCAGGTTTTGCCCACATCAAGATGCTGACCCTGAAAAGCCACAAGATCCTGCCATGATTGATGGTCTTATTGCTCTTAAAAATAATGACCACGGAGCCTGGGCCAGTGCTGGTGACATTATTTTCCATAACTCAAGGTAGGTTACTGTTATATCATTCCCCCCGAAACAGGCATAAATAGGTCTGTAGGCCAAATTCACTGCAGACATTCCTCATCATTGACACCATTATGTTTCCTCTGTCCCAGGTTTTCAGACAATGAAATCGGATTCCCTCTGGCAAGGTAATTTCTTAAAATGGGTCTTCTATCTTCTTCCCATTTTTTCCCTCAGTGTAACCTGCTCAAGAATGGAAACAGTGACACTCCCCTGCTAATTAGTGTACGACAGGAGAAATGCTCACATTTCCCCTCTGGACCACATCAAGTCTTCCCTGGGCAGCCATAAATACAAGGGCAATTTAGCCTTTCATTGTCTTTGCCTCAGCATGCCTGGGGAATACATCATAATTGCTGAATATTTCCTGCTGGACAGGAGGTCCTGGATGGGAGGGCCTGATGCTCAAGCACAAAACTACCTTGTGACTGACTTGCCAGTTTCTAAACATACTTTAGATCAGGCTGTTATAGTGGCACATGCACCTTCCTCCAAATTAAGGACACAGATTCTACCGTGTCTGTGGTATAATTAAAAGTGTTAATTAATTGGTGTGCTGTGCTGCATATTTACGTGGTGTTCTTTGCTTGCAGTGATGGGACTTTCCCAACAGATGACGGCTCCAGCCTGGAGGTTGCACGCTCCATTTTTGTTGGAGAAAGCAGCAACTTTGGCTCCCAGGGAGGCCAAAACAGCTACTGAGGAAAAGGGGAAAATGGAGAGTACAGAACACTGCCCAGAAACAAGTGAGTTATTCTTCTGCCGTTTCTTCTTGGCATTAGTTTAAGGTAGAAGAAAAGCCCTAGGAATTAGTGCGGCTACCAATGAGTAATTTATACCAGGTGCTTAACTTATTGTTCAGGCCAGAAATCATAAGCATCCAAATAAACTTACTCTTCAGGCCAACAGTTTGAGAGCATTCTTGACTGAATGTGTTTGATTTAGTTTTCTCTTTAGTTTATTTGTCAGTGGAGAATGGATTAGAGAATCTGACTTATGCCAAATGGCTCTTGTGTGCTGCTTCAGGGGTACAGCTTGAAGGTGAGGGTGCAGATCCCACACACCATGGCACCCTCCCTCCTGTGGGCATAGCTGGGCAAACACAGCCAGTTTGAAAAAGGAGGAACTATTTACCATTACAGCATCTTCTTTCTTTTTTGGTGACTATGTGTTATTCTGTTATCAGCAGCACAGCCTCCTCTCTAGCAACCACAGTGCCTACCCACAACCTCACAGTAAATTGTGCTACCCTAAGCCTAAATTCTACTTTATGTTTTTGGTGAGGCTTAACAATTATTAAACCTTCTATGAGGTATAAAAAAATAAGTAATAAGCAGTAGTAATTAGATATGTCATGCACACAGCTCTGGCTGTACATGACTCGACCAAAAGTGACAACAGGAATTGTCTGTAGGACAGCAAGAATAATCAGAGCTGTCCTCAGTTATTATTGGTGCTGTTATTTAAATTGAAACTGCAAAAAAACTCCTTTGCAGTTCAGATAAGCTCTAATCATGTTGTTAAGCAATGTACTCTTGGGGAGGGCTATGGATATGGCGAAGCATCTGCTATCTGACCTTTTGGTACTTGCTTCCAAGGAGTCACTTACCTCCAGGAAGTCTGACTGCTACCATATTTTCAGTCATGCTGATGTTTTCCTGAGAAAGCCATCTGCCCTGAGCAAGGAACCTGATGGCAGTGCTGCCCCACACTGCCCTTTTGGTCCTTCCCGTGGTGATGATTTCCTGGGTGGCTGAAGACAGGGGCTTTGAACTGCTTTACCCCAGCTTACAATTTTTAGGCAAGATTTTGAGTAATTTTTTTTTTTGACTTTTGAGCCTCATCCTGCAGAGGATGTTTAGCAGAATTTCATCTTTCACGTATGATGAATTTTCAGATCCCAGTTTTGGGAAAAAAAAGGTGGTTTGGCTACTTGTTAATATCTTTCTATGCTGTTAGAAGACATGGAGTTTTCCCAAGCTTTTTACACAGGACTGTGTGTTTAAATCTCTTAGGACATTCCCTATCCATGGATTCCAGAATTATGATGGGTCTGCCAGGATGGCAAGATGCACTTTCAAGAAGTTCACCCTGACTCTTGACAGATTCTCAAGTGCCATCGTGTTCTTCGTGAAAAACCCCAGGCAGATCAGCCCCCAGAGCAATGTGTCACAGATCCTGATGGAGAAAAGTGTAAGTCAGAGAAGCAGAAATGTTTGCTGATAGATGTGAAAGGTTTTGAAGTTTTTAGCAGTGGTAAGGATCTGTCCTAGGGCAGGATTTCCAAGCAGAGGTGTGTGTTACATTGGTGCATGCCATCAATTAATTTTGAAACACTTTTCTTCTTAGTAATGAACGTTATTTATAAGCAAGTAAAATGCGATGGTATCTTATGCCTGGGCAGATGTACACAAAGAAATCTGCATTGGAGAAAGGTTTCACCTTGCAATCAGAACACCCATAACACAACTCTTGCTTTGCCAGCTGCTGAGGACCTGGTCAGGACCTGGACACAGAGGTTGAGCAGGTCACACATGAGATATCAGGAGCCAATAAGTTGCCAAACAGTTCTACAGAAATAGCAAATGCACTGAGAAGCAAAGCCATGAGCCAGTTTCTGAGATCAGCTGTGAAATTCCTGTTGAGCACCACAGGGACTTCCCTTGAGCTGTGGCAACAGAACGGGGCTCTCTATCTCTGCCTTGGCAAAGCTGTAGAATGCTGAGCAATTCCAGTCCTTGTCCTGGATTCCTGCAGAAATCATGACTCTTGGCTTGGGAAATGATGGATTCCACCTGGCTCTCTCCCAGGAATCATGACTTCTCCTTAGCTTTTTTCAAACAAGGTCCATAGTTGTTAGGATGTCCATGAACTGTAGTAACTTTGGCTTGAGGTTTGGCTTTATCTTGAGGAAAATTTCCATTGCTCTGAGACTGACCAATATCACTCCCTCTGGCAAGCAGAGAGTTTATCTGCCCCCTCTCTGGTACAGTTTAGACCAACAACCAGGGGGTATTTCATGAAAGGATGACGTTGATTGCAGTCACTTGACTGCTCCTCTAAGCAAAAAACATGGTCTCAGTGTAATTCAGTGAAGAGATCGTAATTGCCTTAGATGCTTTATGGACCTTTGAAACAAGAATAAGGGGTAATTTGCTGCACCTTCTTCATTCCCTTGGGGAAATGGTTATAAGATGGTCAGGGGGAACATTAACAAGAACATCAACATGGAACTGGGGAGGGAAGCTTAGAGAAAAAAAAAAAGTTTGGTCAGTGGAGTGGAAAAGACTGGAAAATTTCCTCCAGTAATGGCTGGAGGACTGTCTACCAGAAGAGTTTCAGACAGGTGATACCTATGCACATTGGCAAAGGGTTGATTATACCTTGAATGGTAGAAAATGCAACTCTTCAATGCAGTCACATTTGAGGCCAATGAGCCTGCTAAATATGTAGCATTATCTGAGATGCAGTTCAGTACTGCAACACATCTAGGATCTAAGGTTTTCAAAGTAAAAATGGTCAGAAGATTACCTAAATAATTCTACAGAGCAAATTAAACCGGTGCAGTGTAAGCTATTAAAAACCCCCAAAAACAACAAAACCCAGACCCAAAAAAATCCCTAATGACATGATCTCAATAATTATTTAGTATTTGTATATTTCCAAGAAAATATCAACTTCTGAAGCTGGTACTTTGCCAGCTTAAAAACCTGTATGTTTGTAAGCACCTGCATCCCAGCAATTTTCATTTTGATTCTATTTTATCTGGATTGAACCCAGATGTGCTACATCTAATTTTATACTTGTAGGACCACAGACATTTTGGGTTTTTTGCTGTTGTTGTTGCTCGTTGCTATATGGGATAATATATCTTTGCCTAGTTAAGATAGAGCCTGTCAACCATTTTAATTAATTTTCCATCTTCAGGCTTCATTTTATTAGTTTTAAAAGGATGGCTAAGTACTAATTCCCTAAAGTAGAATCATTTTAGTGTTGTTCTTTAAGAAGAAATTAAACATTACAGCAAGTTGTACAGTGATGACAAAACTATTAGTCATGCTGAAGGATAATTGTGCAATTAATCAGACTAATCAGCAGATTGGTTAGACAACAAAAAAATAAAGCCAGTCAGGTCTTGTTTAATTCCAGCATAAAAATAACAGTGAAGCAGAACAGAAGATCTAAACATTACACTCCACACCAAGGATTCTAGTTGTCTATCCACTGACAAACCTGAATCTCATATATTATCTATGCATTTATCCATTGCAAGATTATTGCTGGGCTTGTTTGTTTGTTTTGAGAAGAGTGCTCTTAAAAAGTTATTTCAAGGCAGTGGAAGCAGTCGTTGGCTGTACCCAGCTGAGGGATGACTGATGGCTGTGGTCTCCTGCATCTCTGTCAGTCAGGAGGACCCGGAGAGCTCAGAGGGCATGCCCCAGCCCAGAACCAAGCCATGTCCACACCCTGATGCATCACTTCTTAAGGAGACATGGCAGATCCCTTTTTAGTCATAAACCAGCCACCCAGTCACCCCTCTGTCCCTCTGAGGTCAGGGTGAGGGGAGGAGCAGGAGCAAGGCCACCTGTAAAAGGTGCAGAAAACTCCCAAACTGTCCCAGCTCACATCCACTGCTGAAAGTCCCTCTGGTCCCTGCAGCCAGGAGTTTAGGGTGGATGCCATCCTCTTCCACTCCTACCTGTGCCAACTCTACCGCATCTCAGGAATTGCTTCTGCCAAAGAAATCCCAGTGGTCTGTCCCAGTTGGGTGGGTTTGTGGTCCCCAGAAGAGCTCACAGGGGCCAGTGCTGACCCCTGGCTATGGACTCGTGCTCCTGTGGGATTGAAGTCCAGCCTAGCTAAGAGATGGGCGCTTCCTAATGTTGGCTTAGCTATGTTTAGCCTGTGTTGTTTTAGTGCTGGGTTTCTGCATCAAAGCACACATTTGCAAACAGCTCATGATGGGAAAAAGAGAAGCAGACAGTGAGTTGAAGTCTGTTATTTCCTGAAGTAGAGAGCAGAAATAAAACAGTCCCAACCGTAAGGAGACTCCTGACCAAAGGGAACTGGCAGGGTGAGGGTTTGCATCACACCAGCACAGGAAAAGCCATGGGGACAGAGACCTTGGGTGGTAAAAGAGAGGAAGATTCCTGCTGGAAGAAAATGTTTTTTTAAAAATTTTAACAGTGATACAGTGAGATGTCTTTTGTTGGCAGCTTGTGACAACACTTAAATGTTAGAAGAAGTTACTAATTATTACAATGATTTCCGGCGCCTTATTATTTTTTAATATAGAAAGTGCAGTTGTCAGGGTTCCCTGCAGGTGTGTTAGGTGTGCTGCTTTGGGCAGGTTGAGTTAGCACATTCTTAAGGGATTACAAACAGAGCACTGTCAGGCTTCAGACAGGTAACTCAAGTAACCTTTATACCATGTCATTCAGAGGCAGTACACACCTAGTGAAAATTAGGTGTCTGAACAATAGTGGGGTATCCAGACATGACCTGTCTCTGCACCTTCTTCCAGCTCATTCCTAGCTTCATGTGAGCAAACCTGAGGAGCAGAGTCTTTGTTCCTGTGTGTTCACTTAGAAAAAAATATGCACTGCCATAGCTGTAACTGCAAACTCAGTTGCATTCCTGTCCCACAGTGTACCAAAGTAAGGTAACCTTGAGGCTTATACAAGAAGTGACACTGCTCATTAACATTTCCACTTTAATTCTGACTTTGAGACTTTTGAGAGGAGAATGTTAGAGATCAGAATAAAATTAGCACCAAAACTGTCTGCTGCTGGATGGAAACACTGAGAGTGTTGTTCAAATGTAAGATGTACTGGCTGTGCCTTTGTTTGGTTTGAAGTGCAGCTGACTTTGTTCTTCTCCCCAGTGAAGTGCCTGTTTTCATATGCAACTCCAGAAGTGCCATCACAAAGTATTTGTAATGGAGTTTTGAGCTGCTGCACAGTGTTTACATTTTTTAATATCTTGGCTTTTTAAAATTAAAACTCATGAAAACAAAAAACCCAACTTTTGGAATCCTTCTAGGCCAAGGCCAAGTAGCCTTTTGGGGAAAAGCTCCCTGTGGTACAGCAAGAAAAGATTTAAAAAACCTCAGAAATGCACCTTAAATTTCCAAGTGTCTGTGCCTCCTTTAAAGGAAACTGCTTCAAGTGTATGTTTATGAGAGTCAAACTTCGACAAGAAGGTGGCCGAAAATGGTTTCTAGGCCTTAATTTCATTTTAGGGAATAAAGACTTTTATTCTGCAAGTACGTGTTGCTGCAGGGTTTGGGTTTGTTTAAGGCGATGCACTTCCCATCCAACTCAGTCACAATAACGCTCCTATTCTCCTAAGCTGTTCTGTTTATTATTGTTGAAATAAAGCCTTTAAAGCCCTTAATAAACTTTCAGCCTAATCCTGCTGACCCTAATTCATGTGCACAGTCCAATTAAAATTAGCTGGGCTAAATGGAACAAATTACAATCCTCTGGGCCGGCACGATCCCGTTGTTATTTATGCTGTCTGCTTTTTACATGGTGCTGCTGGATTCATTCAGAGTTCTTGACCTGGAGTAATTATTTTCTTGATTACTTTGGAAGTTAATCTTCACACCCTGTAATAATTTCATCTGCAGACATGAAAATATTCCATGCTTTTTTTTGCTGAACATCTGCAGTTTCCTTCTTTTGATGTATTTTCAGATCAGGACAGATATTTTTACTTAGCTACTGAAAAATCTTGAGAGCAGAGCTATGCACAGTGAGGATAATGCTTCTTCCTGTTATTTCTCTTTCCTAAAAAAAAATAAATATGATGGGATATATTAGAATGTGCATGAGAGCCAAATCTGAGAATTTAAAACTTTTATAAGTTTTATGAGGGTTTAGGAAGAATGATTAGAAAAAACTGCCACTGATAGAACCACTTAAAATGGAAATTGAAAAGATATGAGAAAATTCCCCAAATAGCCAGGATTTTTTTTTCTTTATTAACAGCTGTGATAGTCCTCAGTAAATTTCATAATCATCCAGTATTTTCCTACACTTTCAGTCATCCTCTTCTTTTGCCACTGTTCAATTTATTGCTGTGTGATTTCAAGAAACACATGGTGGTGTGGGTGCCCTTCAAAGGACCAAAAGTCTTAATTCTTGTGGAAATATCTCCTGAGATTAAGAAATAAGAGGCAGAACCAACACGGCTGGCATTTTTTCTAAATAGAAGAGGCAAAACAAAACTCTGCTCAGACAATAGAGCTTCCTAGTTCCAACTCTGTCGCTGTCAAAACACTGCAAAGCTGAGTCCTTACTTTGAGCTAAGCAATGATTTTTCACCTTACTTTCTCCTCTCGGCTGGACTGAAAGTGTTTTTTGGCAGACCAGGCCAGTGGTTTGGAAACAATGACAACGAAAATGTCCATCTTCCATGACGTGGATGGTGGGGAGACAGGGTACCCAGACACCTTGAGAGGCAGAGCAGACATCTCCCTCCCTGCTGCCTCATCCCGGCTCCCTCACGGTGCCCTGCGGGAATGGGGTGATCTGTCCTGGGAAACTCGCACAGGTAACGGGGCAGCCCAGCCAGCACCAGATGTTCTGGTGAGGGGGAGGCAGTCAAGCTGCTCAGCACTACTCACACAAACTTTTGGTATGATTTTGCTGCGAGTTGAAATCTGGGTGGGGGGAAAGTTTGGTGTTCTCTTGTTCCAGGCATTTGTCCACTCTATGGTGGGGCGCTAGTGGATTGTTCTGATGAGCCGAGTTTCAGTAATGGAAGTCATTATTTCTCTGGTATATTCTACTTGTGCTCAGGGTGGTGAAATGGGTGGTTGAGATGCAAACTCACACCTATTTCTTATTTCCCATCACAGAAATCACAGGCTGAGAGATTAAACCTTAAACCTTGCCAGCAGTCAATGTCACAGTCAAACATAGAACACGCATGTCTCCTTAAGCTAAAAAACTGGATGCATTTGCTCTAGTTGCACAGCAGAGAGCAGGAGTTACAATTTAAGTATCTAAACACTGGAATTAAAAACCCTGGTGTGTTTGGCTGGGCAGAAACAGGATTGGGCTCCTATGAAACAGTCCCTTTGAAATAGGGTTTTGTCCTCTGCACTTAGTTTGGCTCAGTGTCTCTAGAGAAATAATTGTTCCTGCTCTGGCAACCTAACAGTTAAATTCAGAGTTGCAAACAAGTAGGCATTTATATTTTTATTTCTAATAATATCCTCCTGGTTATGGCACTCTACATGGTGAGACAGTTTTTCCACCATAGAAAATTTCCTTGGCTAGGTTTAGGCAAGCATAAACATTTACTTCTCTGGGATCCATTACTTACCAGCATTTTTCAACTAATAAGCATCCAACAGGATGCGTAAAGGTCATATTAAATGCTTCACTTTATGGCTTTTGGGGAGGGAAATATATGTATGTGCAGGGTAGAAAAAACTGGTCTCGTGCCGCAGGGTTTGATTAATTTGAAGAGGATAACTTGGAATATTTCAGCCTCACTCTGGTTCTCAGCACCCTGACTAACTGATGACTTGTTTGTTTGCTAAATTCTGAGTGTCATACTTCAGATCAAAAACACAAACGAGTGAATCCTATTACGGAGAAAGATGGTTTGCTTTGATCTTAACAACTTTATTACAAAATCTGTTTTTCTGTTCTTTTTCATGTAGCTCTGGTAGACAAGAATTTGTATTCTCCCCTAGTGCAAGCAGGTGAAAATATCCTTTCAGCTGAAGGAAACAGTGACTCCTATGTTACTGCTGAATGGAGCCCAAGATAGTCTAGGGATGGGCTACTTGGCATAGAAAACTGAGATCCAAGTCCTTCAGCTAACATTGCAGGCAAATCCTTTCTGAGCTAAGTGCCTAGAGTACAGTTAATTCCTTTCTGCTTGGTTTCTTTCATTCCCATTTCGTGCTCCTCTTCTCCTGGATGTAATTTGCCCAAGAAAGGAAACGCCTGGGGAAAAACAATTCCTCTGGCAGTAAAAATCCTGGGGATGGGCTTTCCTGAGGGTGTTTTAATCGGGCAGCTCAGGCTGATGTTCCCACCCTCTGTGGTTGGTTCGTGGTCCTTCCTCCTCAGTGCCTCCAAGGAGCATCAAATCTCATTCCCCCTGTGGTGTCCAAGGGCTTCCTTCAGCAGGAGCGCCAAGTAATGCCTCATGGTTCTGGGACCACTTTAAAATCATGAAATTCACAGAGCAAGAACTATCAGGTGTTTTAGTCCTGCTTTTTTGATTCTGGAGCTGCAGGTTTGCTGTTGTCCAAATAGGAACACTCCTTTTGCTCTATAGTGACAGCTGAAACTCTCATGTTGTAATGTAAATAAAGCAAGGCTTGAGGAGGAACACTAAATAGAGGGAAACTCACTGGGAAATCACAAGACCTGTCAGCCCCAAATCTTCTGGCAGTCTCTGAGTCACTCAGACCTCATCATCAGGGCACCAAGGTCCTTGATGTCCCATCAACCTGACTTTCAGCTGTTGCAAAGGCCAGTAAAGAAAGGAAAATATATAGAGAGGCTTCATAGTTCTCTTCATGCAGGTGTGTGAGATTTCCAGTGGCACTGAACTGGAGACTCCCAGACACCTGCAGTACTTGTTACAATGTAAATGAGATTCCTAAACCTTTCCTGATTTTTATATAAATTCTGCAACAAGTGCCTTGGTTCCCACTGGGCAATTGAAGCTGTGCATTAACTGTTTGCTGGCAGACTTCACAGCAGCTCATCAGGGGAGGCTGTGAAACTTCGCTTTTTTGGTATTAGTCTTTATTAAAATAAGCAGAATTTTTGGCAGTATGTGCTGTTTTCTTTCATAAGCTTAAAAATGTGTTAGACAGTCATAAGAGACTGCCACATAGCCAAATTAGTGTCAGCTTTGAATTTAAAAAGATGATGCCTTGCAATTCTAAAATACTCTAGGAAATGCTGTTGATTTTACACAAGTTCACTTAGCCACTCCTTCACTGCCACTGGCTGAAATAGAAATGATTCCATTTCTGTTAACTCCGTTCTTGCAGTGAATGTTTGCAGTTGTGCTGATCCTCCATCTCTGGGTTTCACATCTTCTGGTTCTGTGGACTCGGTGCCTCTGTGGCTGGCTTTGATACTGATGCTCTTAAATGTAAAGCAAGCAAGAGATGCAGGAGGTAGTGAGCAGTGGTTTTCCAGCCACAGGAAAACTGTACAGTCCCAGGATGTCTGTGGTGCTTAAGGATTATCAGCACCTCACAGACTGGGAAGAAGCAAAAGCCTGAGAGATGTTTTTCAGTTCATGGTGTCTGTATTTGGATAAAGAGCTTAAGTTTGCATCTCTGAAGTACCAGCTGAAAACCAAAGTAGTTTTCCTGATGCCACTGACATCCTAGCATGTCTTAGAGAAAGAAAGCCACATATTTTTCTTTCTGCAAGAATTTTAAAGCCTTCACTTGGAAATTTCATCGAGAAAATGTTTTCCCCTAAGATATTAACATTTTTTTGAACAGTCAGTCAACCAGAAAGGTTTTGATCTTCTTATTTTTAAGTTTTTTTGCCCCAACATGACAGCTGACAGCATGACAGGACAAAAGCAAGAGTAATGAAACAAGGAAGCAAGAAACCCTTTTCTCAGAAATCAAGATTGTCATTTCCAATACTTGGCATGTTGCTTATCTTCATACTCGCTCTCCAGTTAAACAGCAGATCTCCCTGAATTGTAAAGAACTTACCTTCTCAGTTTCACAGTCTCCTTGGGAAAATTGCTATGTAAGCATGGGGGAATCTGACACATCTCTTCAGCATGAAGTGTTAAGCAGCTAAAATGACAACTATGTCCATTAAACCACCCAAGCAATTAGAAGGCTCATATTTTATAATGTTTTAACCAGCTCTTCTCCTCCTACCACATTAATCTGTCACCACTACTTTTATTTTAAAGTCTCTTTGTGACCCATTTTCTTTTAAAGATTTTGATAGAAGTAACCAAAAATTATGGAGATGGTTCTAATGAAGATGGATTTTTTATTCTAGAAAGCAGATGAATTTTTCATTCCTGTTGACTTAGTGATGTTCCACATGGGCAAAACAGTGTCTTCACGTAGGATCTGGATTTCTTGATCAGGGCAGTAACCTCCTTTAGTAAGAAACATGTTTAAAGATCTGTCAGATATACTGTTGTATTTCTATGGGACTGAAAATCATGCTCTTGCTGTCTGCAGTTCTGGAGGGCATTCACTCAGTGGCCACTGTTTGCCATTGCAGGAGACCAAATGACACTCTACAAGTCATTTACAAGTTATTTTACAAATGTTTCTATAATGCACATGTGGCATTTTCCTTGTTCTAGTTATCACCATTTCATTCGCCCCACTTGGTCGCTACATACCTGTAGGAAAATGCTGCCAACAAATCTCTGACCTCCTTTCCTCAGCATTTTATTGAAGCATTCTGTAAACTATTCCAGTACTTCTTTGGGCTCATTAATAATAGCAAGCAGCTTAAGCCATGCACAGCTCTCTAACTCTCTCTCTTTTTTTTTTTTTTTCCTTAATCTTTACACAAATAGCTTAAAGCACACAGGAATCTTTTTTTCTTGGTAACCTTTAATCTAGGAATCTTTGGGACTCATTGAATGCATCTCCTTCCTTTCTTGGCTTTTCCATTGGTGCATTTCATTTTGTAGTAAGTGCAATATAAGAGTTCATTCCAATTGTTTTTTATTAGAAAATGTTGTTTGGATTGAGAACAATTAATACACTGATGGGATTTCTGGTCTGAATGTACCTGATGGATCCCCTGCTCTGACCTCAGCACTACCCCATCCTGATGGGGCCAAGTGAGATTGAAACAAGGGTTATTGTGTTGTATGTTATTGACTTTCCAATCATGGTTTGAATGTGAAGGTAAAATAGGTTTTTCTTCTTGGTTTCATAGGTAAAAAAGCCTTTTTTATCAGGCTACAAGTAATTTAGTCTTTCTTGATCCATCAAGAATGAGCAAATGGGTTACTGCCCAGAGATTGTTTGGAGCGAATGACTTGATCAATAGTTCCAGCCATCAGGAAAAATTTATGTTAATGTCATTCTGGGATCCACTTTAATCTTCCAGTATCTGCAGATACCACTCAGAATAGCTTCTCATCATTGAAGTGTAATGGTGTGAATGTAGGAGGGGACTGAATATCTGAAAAACTTTCACAACCATTTTTGGACCGTTCCTTTGGTGTGAGACCCAAATGTTTTATTTAAGCATTCAGCATGAGGCTGCTGGATCCAGGGGTGAGAGGAGGGGTAGACAAATTGGTCCATCTATTGGAGATCCTTAGGAGCTCAAAATCAACACCAGGACTAGGCACAACTGTGAGATCCTTCTCGGCATGAAACTGGAACTAGGGGCTGAACTCACTAGGATCCCTAACTAAAATAAGCCCACCTACAAACCAATGAGAGATAGTCTGGTTTTGCAGAGCTTTCAGTTTGTGTAGATGAGAGGAGGATAAGCAGATCTGGAGATGTGAGAGCCCTGTATTAGCAGGCAGATATCTTGATAGATGGAGTCTCAACCTCTCTGCTAGTCTTGACTGCACTTGTATCCTTGTGAAATTAAAATCTGATAAGAAACTTCTGCTTCCATTTAGATCTACCTCAAAGACACAAATTGAGTTTAAAAATAACTTTGATGGATGGATGCTCATGTAGAAGCTCAGACATTTCTGAGCTACCATGGATTTCTATGTTGGATGTTTTAAGTTCTTGATGCAAAGAGGGTTATTCTACACTGTAGGAGAATGAAGGCAGCAGGATTATAGCTGTCCTCATCTGTCCTTTGTGCATCTGAAACCCTTCAGGGAACATGACAAGCTGCCTGAAACAGCCCTGCGTGCAGAGACAGATTTGTATGACTAGCTGTGCATCCTCCTTTTGCACTGGAATTTCACATGGTGGAAAACAGGGGAGCATCATGTGTTCAGCCTTAAAACTAATGTTTGCCACACGAATTTGCCTTTGTTTGAGTGATGGCAGGGCTGGAAAAGCACACAGCTGGAGTGTGGTTTTGTAATTGGTCTGTAGAGCTGAGCTACAGGTCGGAGACAGCTCTTGGTCCCTGCAAGAAGAGCTTTGCTGAAGCCCTGGACCTTGATATTTAGTCTATAAGGTTATATAGTCAGGACATCAAGTTTTAGCCCCCAGAATTTTAGCCTGGTCTGCTACTTGAGAGCAAAGATGTGGATTCTATTAGATAATTGGACCTAGGCCAAAGCCCATTGATATAACTTCAGCTTTCTGTATTTTCAATGGAATAAGCCTATTTTTAAAGTTCAGTTATTTGAATTCATAAAAATAGAGTTACTCTATGATGCTTCCTTGATTACCCTTCTCCCTAAAGATTTTGAATAGTGAACATTTTTATGGCACTGTACATCTTATATCTCTCTTCATGGTGTCCCCATGGATGGCTGCATATGCTATTTCTGGTTTACCTTTTTATTTGAGCTGGAAACGTTTCAGTGACTTTCCAAATGCTCTGAACTCTTCATTGGCAAAAACCATTTACAGGCAATGATGATCAAATGCACATGTTACGGCTGCGCCTGGCTGGTTTAATGGGTATATTTGTCACTTTCCTTTCACCCTCAGCTTTTTATCGAGGCCAGATGCCCCAGGAACCTGACCTGGTCCATTGCCAGAGCAGCATTCCCTTCCCATCCCATGTGGCTGCAAGGCGTGAGCGGGGAGCTGCATTCCAGCCGTGCCAGCCTGCTGTCCTGCTCGAGCAGGATTATATCCTCCAGTGGAATGGCAGAGCACCTGAGATGTCATCCTGGACCCCAGCAACTTCAACAGGTACTGCCCTAGGCTGATACAAAACATTCTGTTTTCCAAAGGTCTGGAGCTTTATCATATTCATGAGTGACCTTTCAAAGGTCTCAGCAATTTCTGAGAGTGTGGAAGCAAGGTTTTAAAGGTCGACACTAACTGATGCAATGAGATGCTTCTGCTTTTACTCTATTCCAGATTTTTTCATGTGCAGAGAGGTTTCTCTTTCCAGAAAGTTTTGAAATAGAATCCAAGTAAGTCCTGGCCTGCTGTCCTTGAAATCCCTCCAGAAGAGCTCTGGCTCTGGTTCATTTATTTGTACTAGTCACTGCACACATAATTTATCTCCCATATATATAAAGTGCAGAAATACATCAGAATGTGCACAAAACTTTGCATCTCCTGTAATCCAAACAGCACTGGAATTATTGCGTCTTTCTAACTATAGCTTTAAAAAGTTAGGTCTCAGCACAGCAAGATTCCAGGCTGTGCTGTATTTATTTCCCATGTTTTCTTAGCATTGTATAAAAAAAGGGTATATCCATTTTAGATGTTGTTTTTTTTCCCTTGCAATTGTCTTCATTTTGCTTGATTTCATTTATGGTTTTAGTGCTGTTCTTACTTTAGTGAAATTACTTGTGCTTTGCACTGGTTCAGCTGTTAGGAGAGAGTTCTACAGCCCAGTCAGCTCAGCAGGGGTGGGCAATGCCATGGCATGCACAGAGGAGATGCTGCAGGAGATGAGCACCACAAGAAATCCTGGCCATCACCCTGGCTTCTGCAGTTTGTTTGAGTCCTCAGCTATTGTTAAAAACACACTGAGGTAAAAAACCACAGAGGTTTGCAAGTGAAACCTGACCTGATTACACACAACAGAGGCTCAGGTTTCCAAAGCAGGTTTGAGATAGTTGGCATGCAAGAAGGCAAAGGACTGGGGACGTGAAGCAGCACGTTCTGCTGGTAAACCTGGAGCGTTCCCAAGTCCCTCCAGTATTATCCCCCAAACCCCACACCCATCCACTGCTCCTCCAGCAGAGTGTCCCTCCTGTGGATTTGGGTAGGATAGTTTTGAGCTTGAGATCTATTTAATTCTCCTGAACTTTGGAGCTGAAAAAAATCTAAAGATCTTGTCCTTTGATCCCATTATGAAGGCCCATGGGAATGCACCTGAGAAAGGCAGTGTTTCCTCTCCATACATGCCCATTCCAGGGGGTGACACACACTCAGGCCTCTTGATTTAAAGATGGATTAGCTGTAGGGCCATGACTGAATTGCTGCATGATGAGTGTTTGGACACTCCTGTCACAGGGGAATTACCAGAATTAAATTACTGTTTTATATGTTAAATATCACTGTAATAATCACTGTATTAATATATCTTTGTACACTTTGAGGAAGAGGAAAACCTGCCAGTTGCTTATGGACAACTTGAGTTTTCCAATTATTATCTGCCTTAAATGGTGAGCTCTCTTCTTGCAATTGCAGAGCTAAATCTACCAAGTCACTGATGGCCAACTCACACTTGCCAAAGCTTTGGCTCACAAACTTCAAGCATGAATTTAAATTTGTAGGCAGCACCAGGGCTTTGGTAAAGTTCAGCTTTAACTGTAGCTCTTTTTCAAGCATCAAATTAACTACATTTTACTATTGAAAACCACAATGTGGTTGTGGTTCCTTTTGTCTTGTATGAAACAAGTTATCTGAACTGGGCAAAAGTTTGTAGAGTCTTCTGATCCAGAAACAGTTGGGAAGGTATCTGTTTTGAAGAATCATAAGCAAGGAATATAGTGTTACAGAGGAAAACCACAATTTTACTTCATTTTGTTTAGAGCATCTTGCTAAGAAATAATGGGAATGAATTGTGTGGCTGCTCTGTCTACACCTCAGGGATGCTGGAGGCTCACTAGTGTGAGACTTAAGGCTGATGCAATAGTGAAATCTCCAGACTGCGTGGAAAAGCATGGAGACATAAGATTTCCCGTGGAAGGTGAAGGAATTAAGGAGAAAAAGAGGGTTTGGGAGTTTGAAGGAAAATAAGTGCCTGCCTAAGCAATTTCATGTATGACCTCTACTAAGCATTGTATTCCAATGATTTCTGGAATGAAAGAAATCTCAGATTGTGGACCCCAGAGTAATGAGAGATAGAAAAACAGACTTTTACCTGTCTCAAGTGGCTTGATATTTTATCTGTTCTTTTGAAATTCAAAATACTTCATAACCTCCAAAAAATGATCTCTTAATATAGTAATATCTGTGCCAAACATGAGATGCAGACCAAATCACGTTTGGATGAACTTCAGTAGCAATCTTCTAGGGATAATAATTTCAGAAATAACCTGAATAAACATTTAAAGTGTTTTCAGCCCTGACACTGTAAGCTGATGGATGGCTAAATCTGGGATGCTGCCTTTGCAGGCTTCCAGAGTGATCTGCACTAGGCTGGTTAAAGGAAGGCTAGAGGGGAAATAAAGAATTTGACAGGGAGATGTGTACCAGGATTTGGATAGCATTAATGTTGAATACTTGCATGATTAACACTTTCCCTGCCTCTGAGGCACTGCAGAAAGACCCAGTAGATCTTGTGCCAGTCCAGACATCTGTTAGAAGGCTGGAACGCCCAGATTCCTGGGGTGGGCAGGATCTGGTAGGGATGAATTCACATGACTCAGCTGAAATTGGCAGCGCTGTGAGCGGTGAATCTTGTCCAGTGAGCTCAGAGGCACCGCTCGGGTAGATTTGCTCAGCAGAGGAGGACACCAGTTACAGCACAGCCACACGGCAGATCTTCATCCTTCTGTAGTTTCCTTCCTTCCTTCCTTCCTTCCTTCCTTCCTTCCTCCCACAGATTCCAACTAAGTTTAGAGTAATCTTTCAGATTCTTTGCTTCCATCAAACGACGTGGCTGAACCAAACAGAATTCCTGTGTCTCCACATGTGCCACAAAGAGGCTGCTCTATGCCTGCCAGTGTGGCTCCCAGGGAGAGGTGGACTGGTTTGCATCTCTCAGGGGGTCTTTGTCTCTCGCTGGCTGATGGGCAAACATAAAGCCGTGGTGGAGACCCACAGGTTGTGTTTTCAGGCTGCTGGGGAACATTGCAGGCTCAGCAGAAACGCCTGATGAAGCTCTAGATAAGAGTTGTCTGTCTAATGCCTGGGAGTTTCCCTGTGAGGCTGAGTAGGAGGATGGGCATTGATGCTTCTGGAAAGGGGCAGTGCAGGGCAAGTAACTCTGGATGTTATAGCAAGTGAACAGGAGAGCACAGGCTGGAATTTCAATGCCTAGGAATGAAGTGTGCTCCAGAATCTGTCCAGATCTGCTAAGGGTCTCTTTCAGGGCAAAAAATGTGTGTGCGAAACCTTTATGTACCCTCAGATCCATCCCCCATGGGTTTTGTCTCTTTGTTGGAGTGGTTTCCATGACCTTCACCTTCTCCATGTTTGGTTGGTTGATTTGGTTTGGGATTTTTTGTTTGCTATGGGGGCAGTGTTGGCTCTGGGGTTTTCGGTGTATTTTTTGGGGGCAGGGGGGTTGGTATTTTTTTTTCTGCTTCACAGAAATTTGAGAATTATCTGTAAGACTTAGGTAAGGGCTTTCCTCAAAATTACTGTCCTGAAGCACAAAGATCCATAGCGAACATCAGGCTTGTTACAAGATGAAGGAGAGGCTGGTAATCCAGGAGAAGAGGATGGAAAACATTACTCGGTTGTGAGTAAGTGCCTTCTTTTGGGTGCTGGAGAACAGTGCAAAGACTGGCACTTCATACAGTAATCAAAGTCAGAAATTTAATCCTTCAATTTAATGACCCAGGCTTTGTGCCTGTGCAAATTTTCTAATCTCAGAAGCAGCAAAGGCAAATACTATTATCAAAGGCACAGGGCTGTTCAGTAAGTCAGCCAGGCTTCTTTGTGCTATCAGCACATCTAAAGATAAGAATTATATCTCCTCAAAGCACATATCTGAAGTATAGTGTAATAAGTCATGTTGTTGAGGCAGCCTGAAAGCAGTGGCAGTTAGATTAAGCATTCCTTACTTTTAATGAGAACAGGGAAATACCTTTATACATGGTCTGCTAAGGCTCAGAGGGAAGGGTTTTCCCTTGTTAGGGCTCTCTGCCATGGTTTGACAGGGAGAATTCAGGGAAATGTGCCGGGAGGTGTACAGCGAGGGTCATCATATTGGTGCTTTTTTGTACCTTGATGAAGGAGTTGGATACTTATAAGAGTCTTACAAAGAAAATTGGGGGGGAGGGCAAATTTCTTGTCAACAGGAAACAGAAGGGTAGATGCCCATGTGAGTGCTCAGTCATGTGTCCAGCCTTTCTCCTGCTGGGGTGTTTGTGCAGGGATGGGCACAGG
This sequence comes from Donacobius atricapilla, assembly GCA_013397315.1. Taxonomy (NCBI): domain Eukaryota; kingdom Metazoa; phylum Chordata; class Aves; order Passeriformes; family Mimidae; genus Donacobius; species Donacobius atricapilla. The sequence goes on from WBMY01006632.1 coordinate 66,074, forward strand.
TTTATTGCTCAACTCCTTTATTTCATGGGCTGAAGACGTGTGCAGGGGCTTGTTATCATGTTCACCAGCAAACAATCTTAATTATCTGAAAATTCAAATGCCCAAAATGAGCTTGTGTCTAAACTTAAAAAAAAAAAAAAATATCTGTACTGTTTTGACCTTGGGTGACACAAAGCCTCCAGGATGCTGCAACCCCTCCAAAGGTGGAATCTCAGTGCAGGGAAACTTACACAGTCCAAGTCTGCACTCAGACTCTGGGGGACTCATTATATTCGTATTTGCCAAGGTTGTGTAGGTAGATTTTTTCCTATGGCTTATTATTCAGTGCCAGTCTGATTCATACTTTCAGCTACTTGTCATTTTTGTGATTAAATTCCTTAGTGGTGATAAGGTCTGGAGAAAAACAGAGATAACAAGACAAGGCTAGAATGTGCTTGTTGCAGTCTTGCCCAGTTTAGAGGTATTTCCTAAATTGTTTCTTTTTCAGATTAGTTCCAAATGAATTTTCCTCTTGCTCCCCAGATTGATAAATGTTCAGGAAGGCATAATTAGTATTTCAAAGTGAAGCTCACAGTTTAAGGCTGTAAATGCTTTCTTGTTCTTGTACGTGCATGAGTTCTGACCCCTCCATCCCCTAGATCTGGATGCAATACAAGGAACACCACCACTACTTCCAATAATAATAATAAAGTAAAGTGCTACTTGGGTTTCATAGCCTGCCCCTCCTGATAACATCTGTGATTCAGAGTTAACCATCCACACAACACAGAAGTCAGCAGATGTATTTGAATTCTCTTCTGTCTATTTAAATCCCTGAAACTACCCACAGATCAACCCATGGATGAAAGCCACAAGACCTATATATACATTTGTTTTTGTCCTTGGGAGGAAGCTGAAACCCTTGCCAGAACACCAGGTTGCAGATTGCACCACTCTGTAGAGTTGGGTGAAGCCAGTGCTGGCACTGCCGTGTCTGAGCGATCCCAAAGCCCTGAAGTTTTCCCTCCTCACCTGCTCCCTTGCTGTCTCTGTCCTCTGCAGCTGGACTAACAAGGTGACTCTGAGGAGACACGTCCTTCCTGAGATGATCCCATTACAGCAGGAATTAGAGCGATCTGAGCATCAGACAGTCCCAGATGGCTGTGGCAAACCAGGCTGCTTGTCACTTTGCAGCCTGGCATATGAAACCTGAGGGGTTTTCCCTGCTTTTACCCTTCTCCTGGCTCAGGGAGTGGAGCTTAGGGGTCTTGAGGGAGCCTCTCCTGACCTGATGTGCATTCAAGGCACAGCAGCAGGAAAATACGAAATACACAATAGTCTGTGATAGTGAACTTGGGAAGACACTAAAAAGATAGGAACGGAACTGGCATGTGATTCCTCTATGAAACACATAGGGTGGGAAAATAGATGATAAAATGATGTACTGTGTTTAAATGCAGGAAGTTCTTATTTTTGCTTGAATACATTTGTCTGCAAGCCAAATGCTGTCTGAGTCAGACCTTGGTTTCATGAGGATCAGCAGATCTGTACCTCAGGGCAGGATCCCTCCTGTAATTTGTTGAGCTTCACAAAACCAAAAATCGTTCTTTTTGCCTGAGGAGATGTGGATAAAAAATTTTAGTTTATATTAAGATATGGCCTATGTTTTGAATTTTTAATGGCATTTCCCAAATAGCAGTATTTAGGAAAGTCATTTAAATCCCAATACACCTGACTTGAGTTAGCTAAACACACACCTGACTTGTTACAATCCCTGCAAAAAGCAGTTCTCCAGAAGAGGTGATCCTCAGTCACAAGGCCCTGAGAAAATTGGCTGGATGTTCACCCAATAGCCACGTTTGTCATTGTGGGGGATTGGGCGTTTACTGGACTTGAGCTGAAGGCAGAAAACTTTAAAAAAGCCAAAATCTAAGAAAAGAAAAGTGAGCAACAGCTGCAGGGAGCTGGTGGGGAGTGGGAGTTCAAGGAAAACAGCTTGAACTGGGAGAAATTGGCAGAGACATGGCCAGATCCTTTGCAGCCTTTCTCTGTTCTTCTCAGCACCACTGAGATGTGTGGGCATTTCTCATTCCTCTTTCCTCACCAGTGTTGCTGACTGAAGATGAGGTGACCTGTCCGTACAGCAGGTTTTGTGCCAGAGGAGATTCAGCCAAGTGCTGGTGTTGTTGGGAGGTTGGAGAAGTTTTTTGAGAGAAAAAGCAGCTGTATCCTGACTGAGAGCAAGAAGCACTGACCTCCCATGATTCATTCTTGGGATGGGTTGGAGGCTAAATAAGGGCTATGCCTTTTTTATGGTCCTTCGAAGTTTAAACTTCAGTCTGTAAGAGACAAACTTACCAAAGAAGCATGTGGGGATTTCTGCTCAGTTCCCATATTATGAACAGGAAAGTTTTAAATTCCCAGTTCTTTCACTCCCTTTGAAAGTTCAGCTCACGTAGATGTTGACCAAAATGTCAGAGGGGCTGTTTTTAAATAGGAGTAATAACAGTTGGGGGAGACTGACTCACTGGATGGAACTCTCCTGTTTTTTCAAGCCCAAGGAAAAAAATATGTAATTTTCAGTTGTACTCTATGGCATTCCCTTGTTAGTTTACCCCAGATTTTCATCACTGAGGTCAGGATTTGGACTGTGCCCTTCCATGTTCATCAGCTATGTGACACACCATGTCAGTAAACATGGTAGGGCTGTTTTCTAGAAAAATACTCATCAGCTTAGAGGTTCCCTTTACTGAAATAGAGCCAGGATTGACATCCAGGATACCAGAAAACCCAGCACTGGATGATACCCATCTGCCCAGGACTCATGCTCCACCTGACGTAGCCAATATCGTGTGTTGCTCACAATATTGAACAAGTGTTATTCATCCTCTCCCAGGCAGTCAGAGCCCCAGACATGCCCTTTTTTATGTTTATTCCAGCCAAATCTCATCTCCAAGTTATGTGACTCGCTTTACATCCCACCACTCACAGAGGTCTCTCCTCCCTTGCCTGCTTGATCACATTTCTCTGAGTGTCTTTGCTTCTGAGAGTTCAGGGTTGAACTGGAGGTGTGTTCTGAGGGTTGTAAATGAGGTATGGATGTGCGTACGTGCAGATCTCTATCTGCCACATGCTCATGAACAGGAAACCTCTTGCCTGCTTTTTTGCCTTTCCCTTGTCCTTTTTATGCTTTTGCTTATCCCAGGAAGCCTGCTCATTGCCAAAACAGAACACTTTTTAAACACTTTGTCTGATGTTTTTGCTTTATCTGAAAGAGCCAGAACTGCAAAAGCCAATATCTTGGTGGAAAAAACCCCAAAGACTTCTTGGGTTTGTTTCATCTAGCCATTTCCAAAAGAAAACAAGCAGGATAAACACGATGGTAAAAATGCACGAAGTGCACTGTGGGGATTGTTGAATGACAGTAACAGAGGGCAGAAATGTCAGGTTTTATACAGTATGGTGTCAGCAGAGCTCAAAAATTTTCAAAGTAATGTTTGAAACAGTTGCGACCTACTAAAAATTGACTTTTTGCTAGCATATATGAAGATTTCCTCCTTCAAAGACCAAATTTTTTAGTAAAAGCATAAAAAAATGTTCGCCTGATTAGGAACACGAATGAAACAAAGAAACAATAATGTTCCTTATTTATAAAATAAGATTAAGCTTTTCACAAGAAAAGGTTTTGAACACAATTACTTAGTTTTGGGGTGCAAATACCTTAAATAGCTCAAGTTAATTTTCTACACATATTAGTATGACTTTTATTTAAACTGGAAAGTTAGACTTTCTACCTAAAAATATTTTCATTTCTTTCTCTTGTAAGAAAGTCCTAAGAATGAAAGCAGAGGACAAAAAAGTGGTCCTGTGTATTGCTCCACTGGCATTTTATTTATCAAGTTTGACTTCTATCCCTTGTGTTTTGAGTGTGTTTGTCTCCTTTGTTTGTGCTGGTTTTTAAGCATGAAAGCATCAAAAGCTATGTATGTTCCCCCAGCCTTCAGGTAGGGCTCTAAAATAACTTTGAATTTGTAGTTTGGGGTCTACCATGAATTCAGTGTTTTCATTCCTTACCAGTGCTGTGTGTGTCCACACATCTCCAGGCACCTGTGGCGTTCCTGATGTGCCGGTACTAAGGGTGCCAAAACTAAGGCTCATCTACAAGATGCTTAGGCTGGCTCAACTTTTTCTTATTCTGCCTGCAAATATTCACCCCAGAGCAGCAGCTGCTAAATAATACAGAACTGAGAGGTTTAAGCAGAGAAATGAAGCAGGACCCACAGTTTATTGACCACTCTGAAAGAGAAGAAGACTTCCTACACTGAGGACCAGCCAGGAGGTCGTCAGGGGCCAGTGGAGCAGCTGAGGAGGACACACACACATCACTTTGACTTTGAACTCCATGCCCCTGACAACCCGTGCCTGATTACTGCTTGTTTCCTGAGGCTGCATCTCTCCCTCAGTTTTGGTAATGGCTGGAGCACAGGCATCTAACCCACACCCTCTGCCCAGCTGCAAAGGCAGAGTGACAGGAACCATCCTGTGCTGACCTCTCTTCCTTTGCTTTTCCTGGAGGTGCTGCAGCCCAGCTCAAACACACAGACAGGCATTTCGGAGGGTTTACAGTGGGTTTTGTGCAAGCTGAAGGAACAGAACTGAAGTGCAGAACTAAACAGGAAACTGCTAAATACCACTAATTTAAAGAGAAAATAACCCCCTTAATCTTTCCAGTATTTATATAGAGGATATGTTCTAATACCTTCGCTTCTCACAACTCTCCCCAAGCCCTTTGTTGTGGGAAAGAACTTATTTCCATCTCTTCCTCCACAAACTCCGAAGTAGGTGCTTTTCATTTGATCTTTTCCATCCTGGTGTAATTTATTTCATTGCTTCATTCAGCCTGCTCACTTGCACCATAGACTGTAGCACTTCTATTCCCAAATGACCTGGCAACTCAAGATGGTCATAGCTGTGTTTTTTTCATTTTTAAAAAAATTCTTTCACCCTCTAGTTTCCTGTTCTAATGCCTTTCTCATTCCTCGGGCAGTCAGTGTAGTACAGCACCAAAGCTGGTTCCCAGCATCTGGGAGAGTGACAAACTCTTTTTGTGATGGTGACTTCAGGGGCTGAAATGTGCTAACGCAATGCAAGTGACCCTTATGAAACAGCCAAATGTCTTGGGACTCCATCCTAAAAATATTCCATGAATATGGCTCTGGTACATTTCTTTCATTTCCTCTAGTCGGAGGCCAGATCATCTGAAAATATATCCGTTTTTGAGCTGTCCTGTGTTATGACACAGCTGGAGCTGGTTAACATCTAGAGGGCAGTATCTGGTTTAAGCTGAGGGGTCTTTGTGTGGCTTTGATTTATTATTTTAGAACAGCCTGTCCCCTCTTCCATCCTTTAGACAGCTTTGTTTTGTTTTAATGAAAAAAACCAGAATAAGGCTGAAATAGCTTTCCTTTATTGCTGTCCATGTGTAAAGCAAAGTAAAGGTCCAGGCATGCAGATCCCTTGATTTCCCCTCATTTATCGCTCTGCAGGCAGGGATGGGTGGTGGGTCACTTCAGGGAATCCTTTGGAAAAAATTTAACTTCCTGAGCTCTGTAGAATGCAGAGAGGCAGACAATGAAGGTGGTGCTTTCTTTCTGTAAGCTAAATTTATATTTTCCATTTTTACCAGGAATGCGGGTAGTTCAAAGAATGCATTTAAATCCTGGAAGATTTTGGTGACACAAGGAAAGCAAACCATGGTTCAGGCATCTTGGTGTTACATGCTGAGCCACTTAACAGGGGAGGAAGGAGAAAAAACCCCAAAAGCTAATTATCTTGGTGTCTAGTTTTTCTTTTCAAGTGTAAACTTAATGTGGCTTTCTGCTTTGCACAGCACAAGTGCCTCTCACAGACAGGAACGAGTGTTGGAGTCTTTTGTGGGGGATCCTTTCTATCAGGATAAGAGTTGTGCTATATCTGCAGCTTTGTCTCTAAAGCTTGTACCAAATGTTTCTTGTTTGCAGCCTTTTTTTTTTCTCTGAAAGAGGGTGGCAATGGAAATTACAGGATGAAGGAAAGACATAGGGGCAATTTTTTTGTAAATGTATATGCCAAAATTTGGGGAAACGGGAGTTAAAAGATGATTTAACTTTATCCTTAGTTATTCTAAACTGACATTGAAGAAACAACCAGGGAGAAGGAGATTTAATGGAAACCATAATAATAAACTTCACTGTAAAGTGGAGGAAGCAGGTCTCTTTAGACTGTGGCTCTGGTTCAAGTTGGAGATTACTTTCTAATTCCTGAATCTGTGCCCCTGGTGAAATGTCTGCTGGATGCTGGTTCCCTCTCCTGCAGCAGCTCCGGATCAACAGGCTGCCTCAGGAGACACAAGTGGGTCTGTGACTGGTTGGACCTCAGCCCTATGGGGCAAGGAATAGAAAATCCCTGCTTTTAAGCCATCCTGGCACCTGACTCAAAGTCCTCGGAGGTCAGCCGGGGTCCCTGAATCAGACCTTCGTAATAAGCAGCCGTTGTTTCCAGACAAAGCAAAAAAAATATCTGATTTTCTTTGGCTTTGGGGATTTGTTATGTTTTTTTAGAGCAGAAAGAGAACCTCAAAGGACATTTCTTTGTTTTTCCCTGAAGACTGTACTCTTGGCTGCAGACCATCTTCGTTGTACTCAAGCCCTCAAGTGCATTTTTTCCCTTTGCCCCTGCCTGCCCTTTTTGCCGGCAGAGGAGACCGGCCGCGTGTCGCCCTCTGCTATCCCAGGGAAGCTGTTTTCCAGGTAGTGGCAGATATCCCAGCGAGGGACAGGGACAGTGCACAGTGTCTAGCACACGTTCCCTCCTGGGCCAGCGCTCTCCATGGAACTGGGGAGCAGCTCCTCTGCTCCCACAGAGCTCCGAGGTGAGCCCTGCTGTGCCCTGGGGGGGCAGCAAGCCCTCGGGGTCTTCTTCTCACCCCAGCACCTCCTTTCTCACAGTTCAAACCCAGGCCTGTCTACCTTGCATGCTCCCTTCACTGATGGCAGGTTAAAATGGGTTTCCAGGTTGGAGCTCCTGGGGTAGGCTTTGTCCGTACCCGAGCAGAGATTTGCAGTGCTGCTCAGAAAAGGGCTGATTTCCAGGCTCGACTGGGTCCCTTGTGCATCCCTGCTGCTTAGATTGTTGCAGGTGTGGGCATGGTGTAAATATTTGTTCAAACCCATTGTACCCCAAAGGGCAATGAGAAAGACCCCTCTCGTGACCAACACTGAGACAGTTTATGATGTTTCAACCTCTTCCCATGCCCACAGAAAGAGATTTTTAAAATAATCCCATTCTAAAAATCAGACTTTGTGAAAAAAGGCGAGCACCAAAGCACATCTCTTTCTTTGGAGGCATGAAGACTCCTAAAACTGTCTTTGTGAGACTTGAGGACACCTTTGGTTAAAAAAACATATTACGAAACTGTTTCTCAGTCAGCTAAAATAGTTAGGCAGGAAAAAAGTGTTTTGTGGTTTAACCATGAGTCTCATGATGCTTCACCTGACTAAGTAGCTACTTCAGGAATCAATCCACAAATGCCAGATTTGAAAATAAGATGGGATATATTTATTCATTCAACCATAACACATGAGCAATTGAATCCCAGAATTCCTTCCCTGCTAACCAGGCTCCTTGATGATGGCCAGGTCTCTCTCATCATAGGAATTGTGAAACACCAATTTGGTAATTAATCCTTCTTTAAAAAAAAAATTAAAAAAGGTTGCCCAAATTCTGTAAACAGGTTGTTTACTACTAAATAGCAGGAAGAACGGTCACACGTGTGGGTCTGTGGGGGAAGAGCCATGAGCTGCCAGCAGCCATCTGGACCTGGCACATGCAGACTGATGGGTCTAACCTAACTGAATTCTGGCAGTATCAGCATTCTGGTTCTCTGTTTAGTTCAGCAGTTATTTTTTTAGCTTTTCAGAGTCCAGAAGTTATGGGATTGGCTTTTTTCTTTTCCTGTTGTTGTTTTTTAGACTATTTCATAATGAGTGGGATGTTTCCCCTTCTTTTTTTAACCCCACATGCTGGATCCTTGGAAAGGATCCAAGCTTACTCATTCTTTCTTCCAGACAAATAGAAACAAATATTTAGTTTTAAAAGAAACAGAATGAAGAATCCCTGTAAAGCTCATGTATCTTTTTGATCCCAGAGCTGAACTGAGCTGTTTATATAATTTCCTCAGCCTGAATTGCAGAATGGACAGGATTGAAAACATACTTAGAACAGTTAGAAATAAAAATGAACTCCAAAGGCCAGAAGACCTGGCTGCCTTGGAACTTCTGTCGTGCATGCTTTGAGCTCTGCAAAGTGAGCTGATGCAAACCTGTGTCCCTCTGCACAACAGCCTAACCACAGCTGCTGCTCCTTCTCTGGTGGGATGTCACCATGCCTGGGGTGCCTGGGGCTGGAGGGGGGCATGCCCCACGTGCTGCTTGCTTGGGGGCATAGGCTGCAAGGGCTGCAGGTCTCATCACACCAGGAGGAGAGGGGGGCTCAACCTGTCATCTTGCAGGATTTGGCAGTGGACGTACCACATTTAAATGTTAGACCTGGTTTGTCATGCTGGGAAATGTGAGGGGCAGTGCAATTTAGCAAGTGCAGCTCCAGCCTGTACCCGGTTTATCCTCTAAGCACAAGGGGGCCCCAATCCCTCTGTTTGCTCCCTTTTGTAGGTACCTGTTCATTCACCCGTGAGCCTGTGGAGCTTGGAGAGGACACAGTTACTGCTCCCAGCAAGGCTGTGAATGGATTAAAATCATGGCACACATGTGGCCAGGGCACCCCTGGAGCTGTGGCCCCAACCCCTTCCCAGAGAGTCCAGCAGCTGCCCAGCTCCCCATGTCTATGTCCAGCACCCCATGTCCATGTCCAGCACCTCGTGTCCATGTCCAGCACCTCGTGTCCATGTCCAGCTCCCCATCTCCATGTCCAGCACCCCATGTCCATGTCCAGCACCTCGTGTCCATGTCCAGCTCCCCATGTCCATGTCTAGCACCCCATGTCCATGTCCAGCTCCCCATGTCCATGTCCAGCACCTCGTGTCTATGTCCAGCACCTCGTGTCTATGTCCAGCTCCCCATCTCCTCGTCCAGCACCACATGTCCCACTGCTGGGCATGTGAGGCTCCACAGGTACTGACCCTGAAGGGTGAAACAGCCTCTTGTGTTACACAGTGTCCCTGCAGACAAGTAAGGAGCTGTAGGGAATTCCCACACGTGAATCTGCCCAGCATCATGTAACCTGTGTAGAGAGGAGGGTTTTGCTCTGATTTTCTGCAGCCTTGTTTGCTGTGCTTCAAATATTGCCTCAAACATAATGCTCAGCTAGAAGCATGTGGGTGTGCATTCATGGTACCTCTCCCCCACATTTCTTTCTTTTAAACCAGAACAAAAGGAGTCTTGGGAGGGCTTATTTTGGATTAGCTTTGAATTCCAAAGGACAACATTGCTGCTGTGTTTCAAACCAGGAAATAATTCCGGTTAACAGGAATAACTGAAAAACTAGAGCCAGATTTTCTGCTCATTTACTGTAAATTCACCCCACTCTAAATCCTGCAGAACTGTTTCAGGCTCGTACAGATCTGCGCTTCATTTTATAGCCAGACAAAATATATGAAATCCATACTGAGCTTACTTCAAGCCAGAGTGTTTATCAGAGGAACCTTCAAATGGCATTGCAACAACCCTTTTATATAAATGCTAATAATGAACACTTTAATGTGAATCAGGATCATAATTTGAGTAAAGAATTCATACTTTTGGGATCATGCACCTCTGGGCATCGATACCCAGTGTCATTTTGCTGGTAAAAAACAGTTAGCAAGCCAATTTTTAAGGTTGCCTCTGGTATAATTGCAGGTTGCTGTCACCAGCATACCCTCAGTCGAGTATATAAGGATCCAGATCGAGTCTCTTGGCAGGGCAGATGTACAAAACCACTTTACATCTCATTCATTAAGGTATTTTGTGTTTTACTGAATTTGAAGTGGTAGTTAAATAAGGGAAACTTTATCTCCAAGGAAAGTTACTGCAGAATCTTGCTGAGCCTTGGCAGAAGGAAATGGGAAGTTCCCTTGGAAGAGGCAAGTACATTGTTCTTCCTTACAATTAACTCAATTAAAGTCACTGGGAGTTCGTATTCTATTCAGATGAGGATTTGAGCTCTTAGGGGGAAAAAAAAGCCCTTTTATCACTCCTGAAGAGGAATTAACACCATTGGTCTAATGTAGAGGAAGGAGAGGAAAAAGCAAACTAGAAGCCATTGTTTACAAAGGATGTGGGGGAAAAACAAGTTTGTTTTTCTGATTTTCTCTGCTGGCATTGCATTAGAAGATAAAAATAGCTATATTTCACTACTAAAGAGGTTTGGGACTGTCAGATTGTCCCTGCACGTGCCTTATATATCTGTTTAGACAGAGAAGGGTGACTGAAATAATTCTTGCAAGGACACTTCCCAGGCTTACATGCCTGCGTGCTACTGAATTATAATTAACACTAGCACATGCCAAGCAAAGCTGGTACAGCATCCTTAAGGAATATGAGCAGCCAAGATTTCTTGCTAGTGCACTAGCTGCATCGTCAAAAATTTATTCAAAGCCATTAGCAAGCAGGTGTTAGTGGAGGCAGCACCCTCCCCGTGGTGAAGCACAGACACCTGTGTGTGCAGCACTCGTGGGACAGGTGTGGTATCCTCAAAGCTTCTTTGTCTTTTTCTAAGGCTTTAATGAAAAGTGTTGTTTCTCTAAGGAAGTTTTAATTTCAACACATGTAGTCCCAGCTGCAGTAAAGGCTGGTATAGGCAAATGGTAAAGGTTAATGCCTAAAGGGGGATTCTTACCCTAAATCTTGAAAGGCAAAGAAAATTTGGAAAATGAAGAAGGACATGTTTTTGTTCTTGTTTTGCTGAACAAAATGTGAAAATCAGAGATGCTTTAAATTTCTTATCCAAGCTTCCCCAAAGGCTCTGGCTGTGGTGTGCTCTGCCCCAGGTCCCACAGGGCTGTGTGCTGGCTCCTCGAGGGATCTGCAGAGTGCAGACGGGACAGGACAGGACAGGAACACATCCCAGCTGCCTCTTGGGCAGTGGCTCACGTCTGGGTCTGTTTGCTGGGGTGGTTGCTCTCTGCTGTGCTTACATCTAGACTTTCACACACTTCCCACACTTAGGATGGTTAGACAGCCAGGACAGAAGATTCTGTCTGTGTTTGCTCCTTCTCACTCCCCTTTGCCCACCCATGGTCTGGACATTCATGTTTCCCTTACCCTTGATCCCATATTGCATTCAACATCCTCTGACTTCTTGCAGAAGTCACTTTTTAACACTTGGCTCCCACATTTAGTCTGGTCTTATACTCCCTAGAGACACACATGTTTCAGATTGATAAGATGTGAACTTCCTGCTGCCTGCAGGCTTTGGAAAACTGTGTACATTGCAGTCTTGTGTATCCTGGGCTCAGTGTTCTGACAGCCTGACCTTGCTCTGCTGTTGCTCTCCTTGGTGGAGGTTCTGTTCTCTCAGGATGGGCTCTCCCCAAGATGTTGGGAGGATGCACCAGTGCCAGGCTGCTCAGAGAGCTTTTGGCTTTCTAAAAGTAGATACCATGGCACATCTTGAGATGTGTAACCTGGGGAAAGAAGTTCTTGCTGTAGCAAAGCAGAAGAGCAAGAGCTACTTCTGCTACAGCTTCTTTGAGGCACTGGGACAGGCCTTCCAAGAAGGAAGAGTTTGGTTTGGATATTTACATTTTCAGGGAAAACTAACAAACAAAAAATGCATGTGTCATTTCTATTCCGCTGTCTGCTGTCTCAGCACCTCTCCCTTGCTCCATGGGCAAATCTGCTTTGTCCAGTGACAGTAATTTCCCCCACATGAAAGGAAACTATTAAGGCTGAACTAAGCATTTTACTCTCAGGCTTCTTGGCTTCCTATATGTGTTTCACTAATCCACAGAAGATGCTGATGACCTCATTGCTCATGGTTTTGTACCCCTTTGAGAAGGGGTTTTGCTTCTTCCTTCCACTGACCAACAATCAATGATGTCACTTCATCTGTACCAATGATACATTTAAAATTATAGGTATTTTTAAAATTTAGATATTTTCCTTGCTTCTAACTCTCTTATGGAGGAGCAGGATCACAATCTAAGGCTCCTCAGCCTGCCGCCATATAACCTACCTCTGTTTTTTTCATTGCAGATAAATGGCACAGTGTTCCTGTTCACCAGCACTGGAATATTCTTCGTGGTTCTGGATGCCTGTTCAGGAGCAGTCGTGGGTAGGCAGCACTTTGACACAGTTAGCAGTGAAAATGATGCCTGTGCAGTTACTGAATGTGTTCAAACATCCATAAAAGAGAGGTAAGAAAACTGCTGAGACTTCACTTCATGTAGCAACCTGTGGCTGATAGACAAAGAAAGGAAAATTATGTCATTTCATTACCAAACCTGTGCTCTGAAGAAATCTGACACAAATGAAACACATACAAATCCCAAGCATCAGCCAGATAAGAGGAGCAGCATTTCTCTCCCATGATTGTAGAGATTAGAGCAGACAGAGACAGATTTTCTAGAAAACTGGCAATTTCCTCTAAATAAGCCAGCCATTTTCCAGCATGAAGCAGATAAGATCCTTGCAATGACACTTGCAATCCTATGCACCCATCTCCGTGTCCAGCCACTTCCTGGCAGCCAGTGATTCAGTTTTCCATTTTGGAAACAAGTCCATTTCTGTTTATTCTTACTGATTGTTTTTGCCTCTTGTGACAGATGAAAATCATAGGTGTGCCAGATTTTCCAGTGGGACTTTTCTTGGGTGAGCCAATGACTAGTCCTGCCTGCCTGCTGGCTCCCCTACCTTGCGTGGGTCCTGGCAATGGTCTGGACCATCTCTGTTTGTGTCTGTCCCACATTCCTTGTGGTTTTATGTGTTGCCATACAAACATGGAACAACAGAGATGGATAGATATATTCTTGGCTGCTGGTAGAAGCAGGTCAAGTAACCAGAAACAGACTTTCAGTCCAAGGAATTTCTGAGTAGTTCATGACCAAAGATTTGAACACTCCTGAGTTATTACATCTGCATTTCTGCACATGAGTGTGTGCATGTATCAGATGTGCACAGAGTGACATATATCCATGCAATGTCTGCACATTTAGTTTGTTTTCCTGGTAAGATTTTGCAATGAGGCACTCAGCTAAATGTGGCCACTTGTGCCTGCAATTCACTGCAGGTACAACTCACTGGGGGCTGAAAGGACATCTGAGGACCAAAGGCAGATGGAAGATTGACTGAAAATCAGAGCCAGGGTATAGATGATTTCAGAGTCTCAGCACTGCACAGCAACTGAGTGTCCCTCTCCCTTAAGGGAGGAATGCACTCACAGTCATTTGGGCTTGTTTTGATTCTATGTGAAGCACAGGTTTAATGTAGGACAATTTAACTGGAGATTTAAACTTGGGAAAGCTTACATGGGATTGAAATTAAGGGGATTTAGATGTTCTTAAAGTCAAGCATGCTCCTACATACTTTTCTGAATTGGAGCTTAAAGGTCTTGAAGATCCTTAATGAAGCAATATTTTGCAATCATGCAGTAACTACTGTTCTTTTCAGATCACTTGTCCTTGTGTGCTCTAGGAACATCACAGACATGCTGGGCAGCTCTGAAACGTCTGGTTTTGTCAGGTTAGGTTCAGCAAAGACTATTATCTTCCACAAGGGATGTAAATATATTTATTCTATCATGTTTCTTTGGCTTTTTATTGCTTTTCATTTCTCATTGTCTTTTAATTAGGTTGGAAAACACAGCAGAATTACTGGTGTGTATCCCACCCAAAAATGTACACACAGTTATACAGTGCTTATCAATATATTTCCCACCACAATATGCCAGTGTAACTTCTTGGCTTAGGGATGGTGAGAAATAGGGGAGTTATTTCAGGATATTTACTCCAATTTGCCAGTGAGAAGTTGCATGCTGCAAATTTTTCATCCTAAAGGGAGCCTGTTTCGCTTACCAAAAAGTGGAAAAAAAAAGGAGAATCATTTAATAAAGATTCCATCTTCAATGTTCCACTGCTTTATGAGGAAAAACAATCATAACGTGAAAAGCTGATGAAAAATAAAGCAATCTTCAGTGAAATAAGAGCTATTTATTGTTTTGGATAGAAGGATAGTGAAATCAACAGTTTAGGAGAGTCCTTTATTACAATTTTACCTTGCATTGCTGCAAGAAATCTATTGGTATCATTGATTCAGAAAATCCATGCTGGTTCCCTAGTGAAAAACTAGAGGTTATTGAGTCCAGGTTTGGATGAATAATATGAGTGATAAGGAAATCAAGAAAACAGCCACCTAACTTGATGCAGATTTCAGGCCCTCATGTAGAGATTAGATGAAAAATAGACTGTATTTCCAGCTTCTTAGTTTTGGGGATGGAGGAGGGGGGAGAGGGTTACAGGGGGTTGGGGACTTTTCCCCCACTGCTTTACTGAAATTCATATCAATTTCTGGTTGAAGTTTCAAAGCTCATTGCTATGACCATTCCAGGGGAGCATAACACAGTCTTTACAGCAGAGGCAGTGATTTCAGTTTAGTGCATGTTTGATTCCAGAGAAGCTGCTGCTTCTTTCATCCTTTGAACAGCAGAAGATTGAGGTTTTCTTTTTTGTTTTTGTCCTGAAACTTTATTGTTTCACTCTCTCATTAAAGCCCTGAATACTTTTGAAAGGAATTTTTTGATTAAAAAGGAATCTTTTTGTTTGTTGGTTTGTTTTGCCAAACTTTGTTCCCTGAACCACCTGTGCCATCCTCTTGGCTGTTTTGGGAGCTTGCCTCAGCCTCCTGCCCCGACTGTACCAGGGGCATAAAAAGCAGCAGGCAGGGCCAGCACCATCCTAGGGACACTCTGCCTGGGGGTCTTGTCCTGGCCCTGCCACCTCGGTGGGATGCTGGTGACTGGCAGTGGGACTGAGCTGCTGCTGGCTGATCATAAACTGCCCCTGTTTTGCCTTTTGTAAGGGCAAGGGTGTTCACCCACGCGCCTGTCCTGATTTCCAGTCTGGGTAATTTTGTTCTGCTCCATGAGCTTCCTCCTGCTGGTTCAGGTATTTGGACTATTTGACTTCACAGCTCCAGGACTGCTCTGTGCTGGGGGGGCTGTGTTTCAGGGCAGGCTGGAGCATTTGTACAAAGCACACATTGCTTCTGCCAGGGAGAATGCAAAAAAACCCCAATCCTCTTGACCCCAGCAGGATCAGGATTTCGGGTCTTGTTTCCTGGTTTTGCAAAACCCTATTTAAATTAGAAGTGTTTACAGGAATACTCTCGATCCAGCCAACTGCAAATAGCCTTGGGAGCCTTTGCAATGAAAAGCATAATATAAACACAAGACATTATTATTGAAATGGAAGAATACATAATGCCTCTGTACTTTGGGACAGCAGAGGACCAGAGCAGAGTCAACATGAGGGATCATTAAGGCATAACAGGATGAAACATATAAACTAATAAAAGAAGGATTCAAAGTGTCTAACCATTTTCAGGTAGTTTAATAAGAAAAAGTACCAGTATTATTTAAAAATAAATAGTAAAACAATATTCCTGCTAACTGACATCTGGGCACCTGGCTTAACGTGTTGAAATACCAGCAGGTCCATGATGAAGCAAGTTTACAGTTTCAGTGAGGCTCATTCCTGCTTCCATCCCCCTTTCTCTCTCCTGTATGTTCTGTTATTTTAATTCAAGAAATAAAAGAAGGGCCAAGAAATTTCCATTATGTGTGGAGGGGTCCCAAGCTGTGCTGCTGGTAAGTGAACTGCCACACCCAGAGGGTCACTTCTCTCCTTGCATCTGTTTTTCAGGGAGTTTTGCCATGCTTGGCTGCAAAGGTCAAGCCAAACCATCCTGGATTAAAGTCTTTTATCATGCTAGTTATCAGAAAGCTGCTTCTCTACAGCATTATGTTCCCTTGAAGCTGAAAAATATCAGTGTCCTGCTAATACTGTTGAGCCACTAAAACTTGCTTTTTCTCCGACCTGCTTGGAGTGCATCCCTGCAAAGGCTGGGGCACCCCGGGGTTAGCACTGCTGGGGAGCACCAGCCAGGCAGAGCCCAGCACCACCACCACCAAAACCTGCTGTTCTTACAAGACTGTACCAAACCCATGGTGTTTACTTGTATATTTCATAGCCAATAAATGCATTCTCACCTTACCCTCTGTGCCAGAGCTTTATTTTTCAACCAGTGCCTTACAGAGCAGAACACAAGCAGTCTGTGGGCTGCCCTTCCCCAGGGGAAGTGTTTCAACACATCTGTGATTTGGTATCAAAAGGTAAGTTTTAAAGGTAAGAGCTGCTCTGTGGTAACTGTGAGACTACAAATGAAATTTAGTGTGGAAATTTAGCAATTCCAGGGAAACAGGAACTTTGACAAAGGTAGGGAATTCTCCCTTCATTCCTGCTTTTATCTATTAATGTCTGTTTTTTTTTAAAGTGTCTACCTGCTATGGCATTGTAGGTGAACTCAGCAACATCTGCTTGGTCAGCATGCAGTGATCTTTTGAGTGTCTTTTAATCAAACTGAGCACAGAGCCCAGCAAGGAGTTATAAATGTGTTTCTGTCGGAAGATAATGACTAGTCGAATGATGTTTGTCTAACTGATGTGAACATTTAATTAAAGACCTACAGGAATAAAATCCAGGATAAAGTATGTGCTGCTTAGGGTGAAGTCTTGTGTTCCTATCAGACAATTCTCGTACCAACTTTTGGCTCTCACTGAGGACTGAAAAATTGTCAGTATTAGTGGCTAATTCTCTTTGCTTTATATCTATGCTGCATCTGCTTAAAGTAAAGACAAAACCAGAGATTTATATGCAAAGTGAGAAAAAATTGATGACCTCACTGCCTGCAGTTAAGCACAAAGTGACCCTGAAATGATGAAAGAATCACTTGCGTTTGAACATGATGCTACTTGGTGACAACAGTGAAGGGACAGGTGATTTAAGATTATCCTGTCACTGAATAACATGGGCTGTTCAAACAGGTAGGTGAAGGTTTTGTAACTGATGTCCTGTTGTTTCTTTGGAATTCTCGGAAATGGCCAAACAAGTTGCTACAGGGAAAGGTTAGTGTTTCGTTGGCCAGACTTTTGCTCCCTGGTGAGTGAGTTGCTCTGGCATCCACGTGCTGGCCAGCTGATGTTGTGCCTCTGAGTGGGGACTGAGTGCTTTGGATGGGACACTTGCCTCCGTCAGACCCATTCTGTCCTTGGGTGTGGGGTGAGGGGACACCCAGAAGGTTTACAGGCAGAAAAGGAGGCTGTGGCTCCATCCCCACACCAGGTAGGAGAGGTGAGAGTTGGGTTTGGCCAGGGAAGAGGTCCTGGCTTGCCAGAAAGTGAAGAAATCAGGGATGCTGCTCAGTAAAGGTAAGATAAATCATGATGCACGGGACATCATGGGGATGAGAATTGGTACAATAGCCTGAGCAGCTGGAACTGACCCTCTAGGGAGATCCCTGAAGTCCTTTTGAACTCCTGTTAATAATTGTTACATTAATTGTTATGATTTCTGATGCTGTACAGGGGGAAAGAAGCAAGATGTTTTTGGCTCGTAAGCATAATCCCAACACTGGAGCAAGTACTTACAGAGCAAGCTTTTAACTTCTTGGAGATTTATTTGATAATCTGTGACATGTCCAGACCCTGGATCCCAATAAAACTTTGCAGAGCTCCAACCCCAGGCTGAGACTAAACAATTAGCAAAGGAAGAGCCTGGAGAAGGAAGGAGAGGAATGTGCCTAAACCTCTGAAAAATCTCTATTCCTCCTCCCGCCCTAGAAGGAGAGCAAATGGCAAATGTCCTGGAGGGGAAGGCGTGGAGTCGTGGCGAGCCAGATGCAAACAGTGAAGTACCACAAAAGCAAAAAGAAAAATATTTACATCCTGATGCAGTTATTTGGGTAGTTAAAAGCAGCAGTTTGAAGAGGATTCAGGATGCTGTGATCCTCTTCAGCCGCAGCACTCACTTTCCTTACCTTGGGAGGGGAAAGAGCTCTCTAACCAGGGACACTCTGCAGAGGGTACAGCTCCTCCAGGGACTGCTGGGACATTCAAGGGGATGTTTCCAAAGGCTGCTGCTAACTTGGCATGCACCAGGAGCCTGTGTGTATGAAGCTGTGGGGTAAGTGCTGCCTGGGCATCGTGTTTGTAGGAAGCTGCCCTGTTCCTCCCGGGGATTTCCTGAGGATATCCACTCGCATGCTGGAGTCCACAGGGACTGTGTGTGCCCTCGTGGGCTTGCAGCTAATCCAGGTATCTCCAGCATATCCCATGCATTCAGGGTGTGTGGCCATTCTGGTCATCCCCAGAGCATCTCTGCAGTGGCTCTGGCATCCCCTGGAAGCACGAGCTTGGCTGGCAGCAGGGACAGCAGAGTCAGTGCACCCTGAGCCTCAGCAAACAGGGCTCAGCTTCCCACTCCTTTGGTACTTTGGAAACTTCATGCAGTGGAGGAGGGTTTAACTCAGGGAAATGCTGAGCACTTCAAAAGCATGTGAAACTGGGAGTCAGTCAGCCTCAGATGGGTGGAGTGATGGGAATTGCAAATGATTTTGTTTAAACAGAGCCAAAAATTGCTTTCTTTACTCTTCAAAGTCTGTAAGCCTCAAAAAAAAAAAAGTAAATTCTTTTTAAAAGCATAGCTTAAAAACACCTACTTTTCCCCTTTTATTTCTATCTCAAAAAAAGTTTGCCGATATTACAACAAATTAGCAAACACCTTAGTTTTCTTTAATTTATTCATTGTAAAAACTTCCTCTAACTCCTGCTCCTCATTCAGAATCTATTTTTATGGACATCAGAAACCAAGGAACTTGCAGTGATGTTTATACAGAATATGTAAGCAGAACCTTCTTGTCAGGAAAGTTATTAGATAAATTTATAAGAAACCAAGGTTCCCTGGGAAAACAGTCAGAATGTTGCTTTTGACTCCAGTATTGATTCATTGAGAATTAAAGTCTGTTCCTGAGTTTAATCTTCCTCCTCTTGCTAGTAAAAACGAGCAGCTGATGTGTGGGTGGCAAGCACAAGAAAAAGATGTGGAGCAGAGGCAGCTATGCTGCTGCCATGCACTGGGACTGAACAGCATTTCCATTAGCAATCCCCAGAAATTCCTGTGTTTATTTTCTGAAGGCTTTAGCTGTGCCTGTGGCTGGGTGTGTGAAAATGCCCTCTGTATGTCACTGTAGCAAGGGCTGGCATGTTCTCGGGTCAGAAAAGCAAACGTGCACCTCAAATCCATCTTCCCAGCTGGGGCTAAAATGCAAAATTCCATGAGCAGGGCGAGGGGACCTGCTGCCATGCAGTGTCAGCAAGAAAGGAGCAGAGGCGTTAATTAAACAGCTCCGCCCTCTCTCAGGATCAGCTTCCAAATCGATGTTGGCGTCCCTGCATATGCATGAGGATAGATGCAGCAAGGCTTCAGACCTCGCTATCAAACTGCTGCGACCTCGACCTCAGCATCAACGCTGGCTGGGGGAGGCTCTGGGCTTGGTGCACCACAGCCCTGGCACTCACCCATCAGGGTCTCTGATAGCATCTCCCTGGCAGAGGGGGCCCCTGGGGAACAGAGATTTTACTCACAGGTCATCCCAAGCATCTGGGAAATTCAGTGTCTGCTGAGAGTTCACTCCCCATCTGGCTAAAAGGTGCTTTTTCCCTGTGAGTTTTCCCTGTTCTCTGGGGATGGTGCTGCATCCCTGCTTTGCCCCCATGCAGGTTGGTGGTCTCTTTCACTGGGCAGTAGCAGCAACAGAAGCCACATGGTTTGCTGCCCCTGTTTGGCATCTTTTTCAGGAGAGATCAGGTAGCTGCTCCTTTTTCCAGTCCTTGCCTCATTTTTGATGGGTTGTGAATGATCCCATTATGCCCTGCTTGACATACTGAAAGGAGCTGTCTCCAGCAGATGTTGAAGGTACCTCCTCCAAAGAGTGTCAAGCTAGTCTTAAAAAGCACTTCTAAACACCCAGTGCCAGGAGTAACTTTTAAAAATTTTGTTGCCAGGTTTGGGCGGTTGGTCCAGAGCTGTGCAAGGGGGAGAGTCACCGTGTGTGTTTCTGGTGTCTCCCCAGAAAGCTCCACTCTGACCCTTCAGATTCAGGGTGTCTGTGTGACCCCACCACGATACCTGTGACAATGCAGCTTCCTCAGAGCATTTCTTCACTGTTTTGTTCTCAGAATCGTCTGCAGTGCGTTGCCTCCAGCATTAAAACCATGGGAAGGGTGGTGGATAGGGATTCCTCTCTGCAGTGTGCTTTCTAGTACAGCATCGCTGCTGACACCTGCGGTAGCAGCCAGCTGAGGACTAATGGTTTCCTGCATCTACTTTTAGCATTGTCTGCTGCTATTGTTCACTTTTTGGAAAAGCTCAGCAGCTGGGAATCATTTCAGAGAGTCTGCCTTGCCAGATCCAAGGATATGAGTCCTCACTCGCCATTGCCAGGCAGCTTTTAATGGCTAGATATAAAAGCTTTTCTCACCCAAGAGAGAAGTCCCAGATGGTATTTGAGAAAGGCTGGAGATGATAGGCTTAGGGCAGCCACTTGCATGGCCCTTGTGCTCTGAGTGCCCGAGTCTGCAGGGAGATTTGTTGACACTGGGGGTTACATCAGAGCTGGAGCCTGGCTCGTGGCGCCTGTTCAAGGATGTGTGGCTGCATCCCCACGCAGCTCCCTGCGCCGAGCCGAGGAAGCACTGCCTGGCAGGAGAGAACTGCTCCTGAGCCCACAGGGATCAGGACAGTCACTGTCTCTTCCTCCTCTTACACTGAACAATCAAACCAGACATGCCACTGCTTGCGCCCAGTATTTGGGAAAGACGCTTAATTGAGAGGTTTTGAAGGAAAATTCCTGAGATTATCCTCCGAGCAGCATTTTTCCAGCCCAGTGTTAGTCAGAGCTGAATCAGAGGAGTCGGATCCTCTTGGCCCTCTTGGCTCCCAGCCTTTCCAACCCAAGTGCCAGTTAATACTAACACTGCAATGAACTCGGGCTCGGTGCGAGCCGAATCAAACACCCTACCTCAGTCACAAAATAAGCAGGATATTCTTTGGACTGTGGCAGATCAGACACTGCAAAAACATCAGAGCCCTGGCACACAGCTGATGCCTCTGAAAATGACATGTCTTCCCAGTGTCTGATTGCTTGTTTTGATCTCTGCTGATGAAGATGGATGCAATCAGGGAAGCAGTCCCTGGTGAGCAACAGGGAATATAAAACCAGAAGATATTTTGCACAACCTGATGGTAAGTACTGTGCAGTTCTTGGCTTTGCAGAAAGCAAAGGCTGAGAAATTTCTTGATGTAGTTTCGTATCAATTTGCTACAGGTTTGTGTCAGAGGAACGGTCATGAGCTGGACAGAACAGAGGTGCTCCTCTGAGCTTTTAATGGGTCAGAACAAAGACATTTCTTTGCTAACTACACAGCAACAGGAGAGCAAATGCATGCCACTGTCAAAAGAAGTCCTTTCTTTTTATTCCTGTGAACTCTTATGTCATCTGAATGTATTTTATCACCAAAACCTCACCATTTGGAATCTGGCTTTATGGAGCACTAACACACAGATCTGTCCAGACTCTGAGAAATGCTGTTTATCTGCAATGGCCATCCTGTGGTATTACCTCTTGTTTAGTTCTTCCTCGATGGTTACAGCAGAGCCTAATGACTGGGTCTGCAGATCAGGCTGTGTAATAATAACTAATAAATCTTGGCATTTTAATGGTGACCGCTGTACTTTGGGTGTACCGCTAATAATGTTTCTTTGAAAGAGGTCTGGCTTATCCAAAGTTGATGGTTAATGCTGTTAAAATGTCAGACACGTGCAGCCTGGTTCTGGCACAAATTCCATGGTGACGGCGCTGCTCTCTGATAATGTATATCATTCAAAGTTATAGCATTGCTAAGTGCATTCCTCTCTTCCACTGCTCTGTAACAGCATTTCAGCACCTGATAGACTCTACCAAGCCCCGAGTCTCTGCTGTTTCCAGAGCTCAGAGTTGTCAAATACACTATACCAAAGCAAACAAACATTTCCCTGGCAAAATATTTCCTGTAAAATCTGGTCCTAGTGCTATTTTTAATGCAATCATTGGATTACATGTGTTTTGAAACTATCATTGTATTTTGATCTGTGTCACCCTTACAAAGAGTACAGATGTGTTTTACATGTACACTACATAATTTGCTCCAGAATAAATCCTGGCTTCTTCCATTCTTTTTCTTGTGTTTTTGTTGTTGTTGTTTAGCTTACATTAACAAGTGACAGGAAAATAACATGTATTTTTACCCTAAAGAAATTGGGGTACTCTGGAATTGTTTCTCAGTGCTTTTTTGTGTTGAACTAAACCGTGTGATGCATACATTTATCCTGTTTCATAAGTGGGATGCAACATGACAGCTACAAATAAATGTCTTTGATATTCCCCAGACACTGGCTTATATGATAAAACCTAAAGATTCCAAGGACAACGTGTGAATTTTAAACAGTGCCTTATGAATACAGAAGTGGGTGTCCTTGCCTCCCTGTGAATACACATGTCAATAAATTGTCATGAGCCCGGGGCAGAGCTGCAGAATCAATCACTGGAGACCAGAGAGAATCACATTAATTCTAACTTTGACTTTCATGACACTGCTTGTTTGTTTTTGCTGGGGGTTGGCTACAGAGGAAACAAAAACAACATTAGGTAGACTGGTTTCAAAAGCAGCTTTTGGTCTTGCAAGAAAATTCTGAGCTGGCACACTGAATAGACAATATTTTCTTAGATCTGAAATCTAAGAAACTCCATGCTTCAGGCTGGAAGTGTGAGTACAGTTTATCTGGGGGTTACACAAAACACCATTGCTAAAATGTGTGGGTATTTCGGGGGGAGAGAGGTGCCGCCGAAAGGTTACTCTGTAAAAATTTGTCACTCTGCAAACGCCTTCTCTGTTGTGTTTCATTACTTTTTAGCACATGTGAATATGCAGCCCTAGAGAGTCCTGACACTGGATGTGTTTATGCCACATTCCTAAGGCGTTTTTGGTTACAGCTGGTGGCTGCTTTCTGAGTGTCTATTTGGACTCCCGAATGGGTTTATCCTAAACCAAACAAAGGGTGAGGAGCTGCCCACGGCTCCTTGCTCTGTTCAGGCTGGTCCTAAATCAGTGCAAAGGTGTTCTCAGCCATCGAGCTGAACAGGAGTGGATGTGGTCTGGCACCAAGCTGGTTTAACCCCTCCTTTTTTTTTTTGGTGCAGTGAATGAGCTGGGGAAAAAAAAAAAGTGACATTTTCTTGGTATTCTTATTTCACAGCTATCCATACAGAGAATTGAAAATCCTGAAGAATGGCTCTACCTACCTCCAAGTATCTGGCTGGAAGTTTGGGTTTTTTTCTGTTTGTGGCCTCTTCAGTAAGCACAGGTAAGTGCTTTCTTGCCATGGGGAAAATGGGTATGGTTTGTAATGCTATTTTTAATAGGTTTAAATTGAACAGCTTTTCACTCTTTGTATAGCTTTTCACTCTTTGTATAAAAAGAGTCAAGGACAGACTGAAAAAACTCAGGGGAAAAGCAGTTTTCTGGTGTGCCAATATTCCCAGTCAAGGGCAGCTGGAGTGGCAGACTGAAATTTCTGAGCAGGTGAAAGTACTCACAGCAATCCCTCAGACTTTGCCACATATTCTTAAACCAAACACAAACCCAACAAACTGCCACAAAGAAATAGCAAAAGAAACCTCAGGTCCTAGTAACTGTGGCTGAGGGAGGTGAAGGCAGGCATTTTCCTGCATTCCTCCAGCCCAGATGTGGAGAGCAAAAGCTCAGACCTGGGACATCCCCATCCCGTGGGTTTTGTCTCCTCCAAGCAATTCTTTTACTAAGCAGTTTAGGAAAGGGGGAAAGGGAAGCTTGATTTACATATTCTATATACAGCCAACGCGGAGGTTTGTACTTGTTTGAAACAAAGAGACCATATGTCTTGCCCCAAACAATGCAGCTGCATGAAGCAAGCTCTCATTGTCATGCTCAGGCCCTTTTGGTCAAGAAGCAAACGTTCAGTTAATTCCTTGTGCTGGGTAGAATTTGCACTTTTATTTAAAAAATGACAATGAAAGTAATAATCAAGCTGTCAGGGTAACTGGACCAGCTGGCAGAAGATGCTCAGCCTGATGGTGCTACTGGCACAGCAGATGCTGGTGATGTGCAAAGTTCCTGGTACAAAATGGTTAATGAAATTGGGAATTTGGGTCCTCTGCTTCTGGTTTGTTGGCTTTTGCTGTTTGTCACCCCAAACACCAGCCTAAATTCCTCATGATTTCCCTGTAGGATCCCTGTGTGCCTCTCTGCTTCAAAGTAATGAATTTGGGGGCACAAGTCATCTTTTGAGACTGCAGGAAGCTCCTTGCATAGTAGCATATTCAAGTAAATGGAAAAATGAACAAGATTGTTATCCTTTACTTTAAAATGGATTAATTAGGGTATAATTGATAAGTTACATCTTTACATTTGAATTGATTCTTTTGGTTTTATATCACTTCTCATCATGAGCACATTTTTCTATTATCCCTATTCTCAGGGAAATAACAGCTCTCTTAAAAAAAATGTTGTCAGTGTGTATTGCAGTTATAGTTGAACATCTATTTACACTGCAAGCCCCATTCCCTGTCTGAAATATTTATCTTTTCTAACTTTTATTACTTGTGTGTGGCTTCTGGTAGGAACCCAGAAACACCTGCTTGTTTTTCTCAATTGCTGTAAATCAGAGAGAGTGCCTCTGATATTTCTAATACAATTCTAGCTTCTAGCTGGCACGGTGGTATCAAAATGAGGTCCTAGATGTTTATCTTTATCTAACTTGCTGCCTGGGAGATTAGTGGCCCCCTCTGATTTACTTCATGTATATGGGAAAAGTTTGCAGAGGGACAAGGTCTATGCAGCCCACATGAAACATCCCTCGCTCACCTTGAAAACTGGTATTTATTGGGACTCTGGAGACTTTAAAGCCATGGCTGGTCCAATTCTATTGTTTTTGTAAGGCATGAAGCTGTGGAATTACAGATGTCCTTCAAGTTCCACAGTGGCAGCACAAAACAACTGCCTGTCAACTTCACCAGTACTAGGAAATGTTTCCTTGCTTGGATTCACACCCTTGTCCTTTCCATTCCCTGCAAGCATTAGTATCTGTGGGTCAAAACTCACCCAAATTTACTGTACCAAGTTCCAGAGACATAACCCTGCTGAGATCAAGGGGTTTATCCCATGCCCATCACCACTGACTTGTTGGTCCTGTAGTTTTCTCCATGGTGTTTTTGTTTTAAGGGATAAAAATTGGAAAGCTGGTGAGAACTCCCAGCCCTTTCTGAAGGCAAAGTGTTCATTGTTCAAACTTCCACTGACCTCAGCTTCCTAGGATTAGAAAGGGTTCTACCCGCAGAAAATATGCATCACACGTGAGACTCTCACTCGCAGTTTTGTTGATTAGAGTAATACATGAGGCTCACACGTCAGCTGAGGTTGTATCAGGGAAATATTTTATCTTAAATAAATAGTTGCAACATGAGACTTTTGGATGTGATATGAGAGCTGTTCAGACTAACACGTCATGGCAGCCCGTCATCAAATTTGTGTGTGGAGACTGGAGGTGTGTGATCCCAAAGTGAATGAATCCTTATTGCTTCTGCCTGGAAAAGCCCCCACACACTTGTGAGGTTCCTGTTGCTCTCTGTTACTGGATGTACTGGTAATTGCTTGATGCTTGGTGTTTCCATGTTAGTTTGATCTATTTTTCTTTCTATCTCCAGTGAAAATGCAGAATGCAAACATATTTTTACATCTTTATATTAAACAAAGAAGGTATTCAGGGGGCAGTTTTAAAGGTTGTAGTTGTTTTATCCTTTTGTCAACACCTTCCCTGGGCTTGGTGTCCAGATGGTATGAACAGAGCTAAATGTCACTGCAGGAAGGGCTCAGGTAAAGTCCCCTTTCAGTAGTTTTCTAGAAACTGCATCCTCTGCAAGGCTCCTTTGCAGTGTTTTTTCCCATTCTTCCAGAAAACAGAAAGCCATACAGCTTAAGCTTGTTTGTTTTCTTTTGGTCGTGACCCACATGCATCCTGCTGCACTGAGGTATTGCTGTGTTCCAGGGAGCCAGCCAAGAGGCTGATGCTGAAGGATACTGTAAAGATGCCCATATACAGAGCTTTCTGTCTCACACCAAACAAACACTGATTGTCCTCACTCTCCATCTTTGTCCAGCAGAGGCAGCTGCCACATGTCCTGACAGAGATCCTGAGTTAGAAATCTGGAACCCAGGTCACAACGAAGAAAACCATGTTGAAATCCGCAACGGCAGGAAGCTGCTTCTCTCTTCTTCTGCAACTGTCCATTCTATCCACATCACTGATGGAGGTAAAACGTGCTGCTGGCAAGGCTGGGTGCAGCCTGCTCTCCACTGGGACTGTCTAAATCACTGTGGATCATGCTGGGAGAGCTTCTTGCTGAGAAGAGGGTCCCTACTGGGCAGACACAGCTTTAGCTCAGTACAAGGCTGGGTGGTAGCTGAGGTGCTGAGATTCTTTAGCCATTGTAACCAGCCTATTTTCTGTCCTGTCTGGAGAATTCATGCAAGTAGCTCAGTGTAATGATCAGTTCTACTTCAGCGATTTGCTCCAAAAACATTTTTTTTACCAAACCACTGTCCTGATAGCATCATACTGCAGTAGTTGTGTTATCAGGGCCTCAGGACAGGGCAGATGATAATGTCCCTCTTTGTCTCCAAGGACAGAGCCATAATGTTGCTGGCATGAATAGCTTTTATTCATCTTAACTCTAAATTTCTGTCTCAGTTTTGAATGGGTCCTCTTCCATGCAAATCTTAATAGCACTCTTCAAGAACTGGACTGAACAAAACCCAATGTTTTCAGGATTTGTATTGAGTGTGTATGAACAGAATTTTTCAAAAACTGAGATGACAGCCCAGCACTGCGTTTAGCACAATGACACCACAACCTCACATGAGCTGCTGTGTGATAAAGCAAATGCCATAACCTTCTCTACTTAGGAAAACTGGTCATCAAAGATGATGTGCAGCCCATCATTCTGCGTACAAGACATATACTCATTGAAAATGATGGAGAGTTACACATTGGCAGTGAGCTGTGCCCTTACCAAGGCAGTGTGGTTATCATCTTATATGGGCGGTACGTATGCATGACAAAACACTACCTTAGAACCTTCTGGCATCTCTCTTCCACATCAGGGAATGAATATGTTCCTTAAAATGACATGTTCTCAGGTATACTTATCATCAGTGCTCTCTGGAAAGTTCACTTTTTAAAACTTTAAAAACTTTTTAAACAATTTAAATGGCCCACAAAAATTGGTGCAGGTTTGGGTTTTTTTCTCTCCTACTGGGATATGAACCCTGGGGTGTTCAGGCATGTCAGAGAATCAGCATGCTCCTTCCCACAACTCAAACTGATTTTCCAGAATAAGCTTAAAACCTGAGGAGTTATTTTTGTTGGAAAGTTCTCCTCTCTAAACATCCTTTCTTTCTGTACGGGAGTTGTGAGCTGAAGGATAATACATTTATGTCTTGCAGATTGGTATGGGATCTCTTAAAATTTCAAGGATGCTAAATTCATATTTAACAATTACTATCTCTTAGCTCCTGATTAGGGTATTGCCTACCTCCAGAATTCAAAAACACAGATATGGCATTCAGTCTGGGCTCCAGGCCTCCTCTGGCCAGGATATAATGAATATAGCATATATAAGCTGTGTTCCAGATTGCTTATGGTCTTTTGCAGCTGCTACTATTTTTTTTAATAATTTATTTTCTGTACAACTGGGCAGCTCCTGATTCTTGGAGTACCTGAAAGAAATGCACCAGAAATCATGAGACTTCTCTCCTCGGGTCACAGCAGCACAAGGAGAGAGGTTCCTTGACTCAGACACAACCCCAAACCTAGTCCCTTTCCTCCCTTCCTGCTTTAGAGCGGATGACGGCAGCCAGCCGAACCCTTACTTTGGACAGAAGTACCTTGGAGTCAGCAAAGGTGGCACTCTTGAGATTCATGGAAAGAAAAAGCTGTCCTGGACTTTCTTAAACAAGACTCTTCATCCTGGTGGCATGGAAGAAGGCGGATATTACTTCGAAAGGAGCTGGGGCCACCGGGGTGTCATTGTCCATGTTATTGACCCAAAGACAGGGGCAGTTGTCCATTCGGATCGGTGAGTGACCTTTTGACTGCCTAGGTGTGAGGAGCTTTGGGAACAGGTTGGGGACAGTACCTCAGCAAGCTCAAACACACACATTTTAGCATCTTGTTCAAATGGGTGTTATTGCATGTCTGTACAATTCCTCCCAGACCAGCCATCTCCAAAACCACAGAGTGAGCAGTGTTATCCCTTGCAGTTTGTCAACTACAGTTTAATCAATTTGCCTGAACAGAAACCCCTAACACACCCTGCAAGACAAGTGCTTTTGCAACAGTGAACAACACAGAAGAGTACTTTCTTTATGGTACTTGCTTTTCAGTACATAAAGACATCATGATGACTGCAGTAAATGTTTACAGGTGTTTTCATCATTTCAGGTTTGATACTTACAGAGCAAAAGAGGAAAGTATCCGCCTGGCTCAGTATTTGGGTAGAGTTGCAAATGGCATGATCCTGTCGGTCGCAGTGAATGATGAAGGATCCAGAAACTTGGATGACTTGGCCAGGAAAGCAATGACCAAACTGGGCAGCAAGCATTTCCTCCACCTTGGGTTTAGGTATGTGCCAGTCCTGCCAGTTCTCCCAGCACAGAGGCTTTATTATGTTCCTGAGATGTCCAAATAGTTCCACTCTTTCAAAGTCACAAAGTTCTTTCACATGGGGGAAAAAAAATAAAAAAAGAGGGAAATTTCTCAATGTGGAGTTTTAGCAGTTAATTAGATAGTTTCAGATGCACTCAGAGTCTATATTGGGTATTTTTATTAGCAGATTGAGGGATAGCATATGATTCACATTAAAAAAGATGGTTTTCCCAGATATTGTTCCCACAGGTTGCTTATTACAATTTATTTTCAAGCCATCCCCAAAAGATTTAAGAAGCATATTTATACACACACAGAGGATTAGATGGGCTGAGAATTAAGGAGGGTACAATAATTGCTGTGTAGCCCTGGCTACATACATACAGACAAACATACAGCGCATTCCTCAGCTTGTCCAGTGCAGGTCTGGGGACTTGTGCAGCACAGAAATTTAGCAAACATGGATTTATGGTGTGGACTGTCAATATTTCTGTGGCAAACACAGTGTCTGTGTTGGCACACATACTGTTGAGAATACTTGCTATTTACCCAACTTGTAGCCATTATACTTTTTGTGTTTATCTGAATTTATGTAGGCTTTTTTTTTATGAGGCACTAAGAGGGTGTCTGCAGAACACACACACACACACACACAAAATCTGCCTTGTAGGGAGAAGTGCTTCAATACAGCAGTTTGTGGAAAGAGACATCTGTCAGCTGGGCACACACAGATGGAGCAAGATCTGGGGTGGTTGATGAGGAGGTTGAGTCAAATATTACAGGGGCCCCTGGGCACCAGACAACACATTTCAAAGAATCAACAGGGAGGGCAGAAATGGTCTCCAAAGCCAGGCTATCTCCATCAGTGCAATTCTTGCTTTCAAATCTAGACCCCATATTAGAGCCCAGTAGCCTGGTGGGGTTTTTTTTCAAGTGCAGGAATTAGGGAAACAGAACATGATTTTTGAACATGATATGTTTTTTCCCCAGTTGTGCTGCAGAAGGAATTGATGGTTTTCGCATATGTTTATAAAAGTAAATTGCACTTGATTTTTTTAGTCTGCTGTGGTGTTTCAGTGCAAGCTTCTCACCATTTCACCATCAATGTTTATAATGGAAATACTGCAGAAATTCATCCATGCAAGTGTGACTTTAAGCATTGCTATTGTTTGCAGCCAAAAGGCTAATCCTTGCCATGCTGTTTTCTGAAATACCATAAAATTGCATTCCATGAATTACAGAGACACGTGGAGAAATAATGAGCTAGTAATTGGTCAACACCAGTCAAAAAATTGGTCTTCCACCAGTGTACTGGTGTTTGGAAAAATATCTGGCGCATTATTTAAAAGAGCATATTTTTAGGAGTGTTCTCAGAGTTTAGGTTCATCAATTCTCAAAAAACACATTGTCTGGATGGCAGCTGGGGCCAGACTTAGAAAGGCAGTTTGATGTCACAGTGGAACACAGGCAGCTTTAGGTGTATCCAAGCTTTTCCTCTAAAGCAAATTGAACTTCCACTTCAGTGTAACAAGATTTAGACATAGTGCTTTACATTTCGGATACATCTGTAATTATGAATAAGGATGTATGCACTTGACAGGTGCTTTTCAAATATTTTTTTTAGTATCTTAGAAAAAAATGTTTGGAATGAGAAAATCGCACTCATGTACATATTTCACCCTCTGGCCAAGGCAGGCTCTGACTGAGGAAAGCAGATGGATTTTTCTTTCTAACGTGCCTGTCACCACTCACTGCCCAGCACTGGGGTTTGCTGGCTGGTCCTGCACAATCCTGGCTGTCAAATCGTCTCAGCTCCTGATGATGGGTGGGGATGGCCATGGGCATCCCTGAGAGAACAAGAGCGGAAGCCCCAGGCTTAGGAAATTTCTGCTATGCATTTTGTGAGGTGCCACTTGAGTCAGGCTATTCAGTCGTAGGTTGTGTTGGTTTCTGGCTGGGGTTATATAGGCAGATTCCTGTCCATCTCCAGATACTCCATAATCAACCAGATTGTAAAGTTGTGTAACTCCCCCTTGCTGTAGCAGAGCCAATGCAGAATGCTGGTTTATTCAGAAATGTTTCTGTGATCCTGGAATCTCTTTTAATTGCCTCTTTGCTGAGTCCAGAACATTAGGAATGAAAGGAAAATCTTGCATTCCTCTCCTATTGTTTTCCTTCTGAAAAGTGTGTTTACTCTTTCAGTGTGAGACATTTTTTTTCCCTTTTAATAAATGAAGACTTTCTTACTTTTTACACTTTTTGACATAGTTGTTGTCTTTGGAATTCCACACAAATATCTGCTTGGCTCTGGACTTACTGGTCGCTTCATTTCATATAGCCCAAACAGATTGCATGTGTCCTTATGTGTCAAGGTTGAACGACTTTAAAACTATTTTTAGTGGTAAAATAACTGGGAGAAACAAGTATTTTAACACATGAAATGGAGCCAGACCTTGAGTTGCAGAAGTGAATAGCTCCTTATTCTTTAAATTATTTTCAAGATTATTTTTAAGGCATCATTTTTTTTTTTTTGCCATTTGTTTTGAATTCGGTTTGCCAAAATAATAATAACAAAACCAAAAAAGTCTATCTTGACTGCTGAGTGATAAAGTGTTCTTCCTGCTCCCATCCCCCTTCTCTCCCTGGATGGAGATCACAGCCCGTCAGTGCCTTGGGCAATTGGCATGCAGGCAAGTTTTCCAGCAGGAGCATCTGGCTCGCTGGCAGGCTCCCGAGGCAGTGGTGTTGGCAGCTTCCACTGAGCCTGGCCAGTGCTGGGCCTGAGGACACGCTGCTGGGACATTGTCCCCTTGAACATCCATGTGCACTGGGGCAGTGGCACAGCATGGGCTGCACCAGGGCTCACCCTGAGCCTGCCCCTGCTGCCCCCAGAGCAGCGAATCCCAGCAAACCCCAGATCGTGTCACCTGTGATTTGGGTGGGTTTAGTGGCTCCCTGTCAATGGCTGTAGGTGTTTTATTCTGGAGGCCCAGCGCGGTTTGGAACCTCATTTGCACCAGTGTAAGGTGACCCGCAAGACTCTTGATGCAATTGAAATGACCAGATATTTATAACTATAGAGACATGACATAATCTATGGAAGTTTTTGCTAAAATTAGGACAGTCTCCCTACCACCCTGAAAGCATCTTTTTTATTCTCTTAGTCATTAGGAGCAATATGCCTGAACTACTTCTACTTTGAAGATAAAAATCCCCCCTGATCCCCCCCACCCTAGTAGGGTAGTGAACCCTACTAACTGGGTTCACCCTTGAGGTTGGGGGGTACTCCAGTCCCTGTCCCCTCTGCTTTCTCATCCATGCGGTCATTCTCCAGGGTGGCTGACAGCTATTGAGCCTACTTGACCAATAACATCAGATGGTAATGAACTGAATTCTAGCATGGCATCAGGTCTGAACAGCCAATTCAGAGCCATAAACCTTTTTCCTTGTTCAATGTGCAATGTTCAAAGAAGGAAACTAGATATGCAGAGACTATCTAAGCATTTTTATTGTCCTTTGCCAGCCAACCTGTCTATTAGAAATTCTCATGGGTCATTCCAAAGACAATTGTCACATACGAGGTTTCCGCATGAGTTAAATTCATTTAAGCAGAAGTGGTTTCTTTCCATATTCTTCAGTGTATACACAAGTACACACACACACACAATATATATTCACAGGCTCCCCAAGGAGTTGCCAGTGTCTCATGGGTCTGTCATACACAAGTTTCTTAAAACACTCATTTAAAAAATGAACACAATTGTTACAGGCATGTTTTAAGCAAGGATTTGTCTTCAAAATTCCTTCACTTCTGATATATTTACTGGAGAAATATAGTGTTAAGATAATTTTAACTAAGCTGCCTGTGGCACTAATCAGACTGTTTTGAATGTGGTGCCTCTGAGAAATCTAAGAACATTGGGCTATAAGAAATATGCATCTCATACTTGACATTACTTGATAATTTCTCATTTTCATTTTCCAGGCACCCATGGAGTTTTATTACCATTAAAGGAAATCCCTCATCTTCTGTTGAAGACCACATTGAATATCAAGGTATTTAATGCATAAAATTCTGTCTTGAAGGGATTCTGGAAGTTACTTGAGTTATAGCTGAGATTAATTTGGTCAATGGTGTTTTTACTTCCCACTGCATTACATTGGAGCTATGAGCAACTGATGGTTTGACAGGTTTAATTGAATGCTCTCTGTATGTATTTCTTCTTCCCACTAATGTCTCTGAAGCAGCTGAGTGAGGGATAGCTTAGGTTATCCAAACCTTTAGATAAAAGGTGAGATCCTTCACCAGTGTGAATCTGTGTAACTTCACTGAGCTCAGACATTGCCTCTCTGAAGTCACAAATCAGTCGAACAGACCCAGTTCACACCAGATGAAAATTTAATCAGTGTATCCTGAATTAGTAGCCTCAAATCCTCCTGTGAAACCATTTTATTGCAAACTGAACACTGGTGAGACTGTCTTCGCATGACTTGAATGTGGCTTGCTACAACATTAAATAAAAATTGCAATACATGACAAATGATTGTGGGCTTCATCCTCTCTTGATTTTTGAAGATTTTTCTTCCTCACTATCCATGCAGTTACAAAAACGTCTGAAGCCCCTGCAAGATTAGAAGTTGTGCAGGGCCAATTTTGAATAATGTAGTTGTCTAAAAAAATAAGGAAATACATACACAGACCATTACATTTTCAGTTCTTACTCTTATCAATTGCATTCAATGATTTTACCAACTTACTAATGTTTTGGTTTATTTCACAGGTCACAAAGGGTCAGCTGTGGCCAAAGTATCCAAACTATTCAAAGCTGAGAATGGAGAACATTTTAACGTCTCTTCGACAAGCGAGTGGGTTCAAGGTAAGGGGTCTGTGGGCTATTTCACTTGGTGGTAGACAGCTGACAAATAGGATGAATCATCATTTTTTACTGCAATCCTTGTCCATTTGAGAAGACTGGACTTGCCAGCTGCTATTTATGTTGTCACTAACCCAATTAATGAACACTCACAGATTCTTTCCCCATTTGTCTCTAGGACCCTCTGAATAACTGGGATACTTTCTTTTTTTCTGCACTGGGTATGAAATTCCATCTCTGATGGTCTTAGAGGTCACACACAACCTCTAACTTCTTTTCACTGCATAGTCATCATGCCCATGTTTCAAACACACAAACTAGTGCAACTTGATCCGAAGATCAGAGGAGGCAGCTGAGGTGGACACAGATCCAAAATCTGCATCTATTAATAATGCTTATAGTGCACACGCCAATTATGAAACTTTTAATAACTCTGCTCTCCCTTGGCTGGTTGCACTTCACAGCAAGATTAGAAGTGGCTGACAGACCGGCAGAAGGAGGCACAAATCAGATCATCAGTGAAGAAACTTGTGAATGATGTCTGAGATCATATTACGCTTCGTGCATTTTTGCTGCACTCATTAAGCTTGACTTTCAAATGACTATACTTGTTTGCACTTGTCTCCAGATGTAGAATGGACAGAGTGGTTTGAGAAGCCTGACAAAGCAAGATCTAAGGACATGGAAAAGCTGTCTGACTTCAAAGCTGCTCATCCTGACAAAATCTGCAGGCAGCCCATTGACATCCAGGTAGGCAGGCTTACCACTCACTTTAGAGGGGCAAGTATTCTTTGGACTGACACTGACCCCCAAAATAATTGTGCTTGTCAGTTTTTTGTTTCTAAATAAAATACACCAATTATTTTACCACTCTAATACAACCAACAAGATCTGGTGTACAGTCTCGTATTGTTCTGAGACAAATTGTATAGAATTGAGCTCCTTTCAGTAAATCCTGGCTCCTGGCATGAAAAGGTGTACAGATGGGGACATGGACAGCACAGATGCTACCATGAAATATGTGGTTCCCTGCTGGAAGATTAAAAGGAGCAAGCACATGAAAATTTCAAAGGTTTTAAATGGTCCTGGAATGGACCCTACCTAAAAAATTAAATCACAAAATTTAACAAGATAGTGCAACTACCAGCCCTAGCAGGTTGTCAGAAATATTAGTGAGCTTTCATCCATTTCTTGGAATCAATTGTTTTATCTCTGTGGAAAGAAATTTGAATTCTGTTTGGAACTAGGCATTATAATTATGCCATCAGGCCAGCATGCTGAGGAGCACTCAGATACCTTTTCTGGCTCTGCAAAAAACCTCTTTAAGGACAAAAAAAAAACCCAGCAAGAAATGAGGGTATTTTTTTTTATGTATCCACCATACAGTTCTTAAGCCTACCTGGTAAAAATACTGTAGCAGAAGTATTGCCTAGGAAAAGACAATAAAATCCTTCACATCTGTGTGAGGCTGAGCCTAAGGTTCCTGCATGCCCTGAGCCAGTAGAGTTGTTCTTATCCACAAGAATGTAGCTATTGAAGTAAATGGGAATGCTGACTGTATGAGTGAAAGTTTCCAGGGCTAGATGTTATAAAGAATCTCTCTTGAACAGAAAGGAAAAAACTGCCCTATAATTTTCTGCCAGGTCTTTCCAAATCCACATTCATTTCTGCTTCCATATACATGTATGAGAAGTGACAACTTAGTTCAAAACAGGGGTCAGATGTTTATTGCAATGCATCCTCTCCTAGAATGCATGTTAAAACAGAAAGAAGAAAGTTATTCTTCTACTCCAGAAACAAACCCTTTTTCCCTCTTCCGTGAAATAAGTTACTTTCCTTTTTTTCCCCCCATGTATATTAAAAGTGAGACATTTTTCAGTTTATCCTACAGATCTTAGGGCAAATCCTCAGGTAGTGTAATCTGGTGCTGCTCAGTGCTTTTATAAAGCTACACTGATTTGTAGCAGCTGGCTTGCCCCAGCTCTGGAACCTGGCAGAAAATTGAAGATATGATGATAATAACAGGAGTGCAGCACAGTCAGAGGCACACTCCTCCAGCTGACGGTGCTAATCCCACACACGGCAGCATTAATAAGGAAAGCCTGCATGAGTGAGAGAATCAGGATCAGACCCTTCATTGAAAGATGGCTTTTCTCCTGGTGCCTTGCCAAAACGCACGTGGTATTTGGACTGCCTGATGCAATGCACCACATTTTTGTGAAGGGGTCAAGGGAAATGCAAGCTCTAGAGACAGAATGTGAAATTTGACATGGTCTTGAGACGTTGCCCCAGCAGGAACACCAGAGAGGCTACAGATCTCACTGCTTCTTGGCATGATACAGCCTTTTATCTCAAGGCAGCTCTACAGGCTGGTACTTGCCTGTGAGAAAAGGCCACTTCTCCTTGTTTCTTTTGGAACAGGCAGCAGTATTGCTGCACCCTCGGGGTTTTTTTGAGAGACTGATCCATGCAGTGGAGAAATAAAACCCCTACCCCCTTTCTTCTGCAAGGTTCAGACAGAGCCTAGCCACAAGCAATGAAATGAGTGAAATGCAGAGGCTCGAAGCCATGAGTTCATCTGGGTGCAAACATCCATGTTCAATGTTTCCATCTGCCCTCAAACCAATGGCAAAAGAAAATCTAGGGCACCGAGACAGCCGTTTGTGAAACTCACAAACTCCTCCCAAAACAGCCCACGGTCTCAGTACAGACACAGGAGAAAGGCATGCACCTGAGCAGTAGCTGTGTGTGAGCAGCAGCTGGAAATGCCGGCTGGAGAGCACGGTCGCAGGGGTTTGCTGGGCAACGCTTGTGCCATCACCCAAAACAAAGCACAGGCCTCTTCTGATGGCTCAGATGTTTTGGTGAAATCCCTTCACCTCGCAGCAGCACCTGAGCCGCATTTCCATCCTCGTTCCAGGCCGTGACGCTCGATGGAGCGGATTTAACCGTGGAGGTGTTCTACAAGAGTGGCCACGATTACCAGTTCCTGTGCCGCGGCAAGGGCCAGACCGGCGAGGGCTGCTGCAGCTACAGAGTCAGGTTCCTGTGTGGCAAGTCTGGTATGTGCCCCATCACTGAGAGCCAGCACAGAGAACAGCAGAAATCCTGTCCTCCCATGACTGCCTCCTTTGGGGTGGCAGAACAACTTCTGTAATTTTTCCCAGCTAAATCTTTGGCTGGGCTATAGACATGAACTCAGATAGAATGGCAGAATATTTATCTCAGGAATAATTCCTGAGCACTAACAGAAGCAGCAGGGTGGTTTTTCAAATATCCAGCAAGGCTGTGGGAAATATTTGGCGAGTTCTTTCCTGTAAATTCCTTGTCTTTTACAAAAACATTTTGGGATGACGTAGGATTAGTCAATCAGAATGTGCGAAGATAGGGTTTGAAACTCAAACTTCATTTTGTAGTTAATCATTCCAACAGCGCTGTCCTTAACCTGGTCATTAGACAGATCATTAGGATTTTTGGTGCTGGCAGGAAGAGAAGGGTGGCAGACTGTTGTTTTGCTGGAAAAAAACATCGTTAGGTTAAAGACCACTTGGCTGCTGTAAACAACAGCACCCAGAGCCCACAGGAGCTGCTGCTAAGTGGGTGTGGTGAGAATGAGCCACTAAGAGCTACTTTTAAGTTTATCCTGGGGTTGGTGGAAAATCCACCTGCCTGCAAGTAAAGAAAAATACCTTTCCTGTTTTCTTGCTTGCCAAGCCAAAGCCAGTAAAAAAACATGTTTGGAGGAGTTAAGTTTTTTTTCTTTTTAGCATGAGAAAAATCATAATTTTTGGTGGCACTCCAAGGAGGGGTGTGGGGGGAAGAAAAAAGAAGGAGCAAGCTTTTTCTGGTAAGACTGACTGCATTCTCCACCCTTGCATTTTGGGTTTTCAGTGAAACCAAAGCTGACGGTGACTGTTGACACCAACGTGAACAGCACGATCCTGAATCTGGTGGATGATGTGAGCTCATGGAAACCTGGAGACAGGCTGGTGGTGGCGAGCACTGACTACTCCATGTACCAGGCAGAAGAGTTCCAAGTGCTGCCCTGCAGCACCTGCAGACCCACCCAGGTCAAGGTAGCAGGTGAGGTGCTTCATCTTATCTCCCCGGCGCTGCCGTTCACAAAGCCTGTCATTTGCACTGAGGTGACGCCAAGAAGAGTTGAAAAATGTTGAACGACACTTGAATTTGATGGCTGGTTTTTAGATGCTTTTGGGATATATAACTTCCATGCTTGAAAACCATCTTACTTGATTTTGGTTCCTTTCTGCCTTCTCTTTTCATAGCTGACTCCATTTTAGTCCCCAAGCACACTATTGAGTAGGCGAATTTACTTAGGAACAGATACAGGTTTTGTATTTGAGAATTTCAATTACTGCATTTAAAGTACCACTTCCTAAAAAGCAGATGAGCACAGCTGATGTGAAGAGTGAGCCAGGGCAGGAGCAGACTCTGAGAGACTCTAAGGCTATGAAGTAATTTCCAGCTGGCTGCTTTCCTAAGTTTCATTTAACAAGAACTGTAATCTTACATTTTAGAAATATTGTTTTGTACTACTGAAGCTACTGTTTCCCGTTTACTGTGTCTCCAGAGAGTATTGCTTAGAGGTGATGTATTAACCAAATATTTCTGGCAGCCAGTGAGTTGTCCTGAGCCTCTGCACTGGGGAGATGGAGTTGCAGGGTGCTGCCTGAAAAGGAGTGGGAGCCTTTGTAGAGCCCCTGCATTTTTCTCATGTAGATGAACAGCTTAAATTAAAAAAAAAAAAAAAATTGCTTTTGATTGATAGATTTTGTAGTTCAGTGATTGTAGAATGGCTTCTGGACACCGAATCCAATTAAGAATAACCATGATGAAGCATGAGCTATTACCGGCATGAGCTTAAAACTGAAATCCAGAGTGGGAAATTTAATTTTCACTTGAGTCTGTGAAGTTGTCTTTCCCTTCTAGAACCTTGTTTTGGCACACTGATAAGCAGAGCATGGAAATAGCACATAAACTGCCCCTTATGTGAATAGATGAGGATTTTTTTTGCTTCTAAAATTTACAAAAGCAAACAATATTTTACAGTATAAAAGTCTGTAGATGAGGCTGTCTTTCAGAGGCAGCATCTGCCTGGTGGTAAATCATGCCTGTGTCTTTATCTTTGCTTGCACACTGGCTGTTGTTCTAGGCAGAGGTCTTGTCTGCATTTACAGTAAGACCTTTCTGAGAAACCATGAGGGCACTTGGAACATCCAATGCACCAGGGAGTTCACTCAGTTCTCTGAAATGAACCACTTCATCATTATCTCTGATGCAACTTCTTCTGGAAGGTACCAATATACTTCCTTTGGCAGATGCCTCCCCACAGAGCTCTGGCCATTCATTGTTGGAGATGTGCATTAGGCCAAGAA
Organism: Donacobius atricapilla; assembly: GCA_013397315.1. Classification (NCBI taxonomy): domain Eukaryota; kingdom Metazoa; phylum Chordata; class Aves; order Passeriformes; family Mimidae; genus Donacobius; species Donacobius atricapilla. The sequence continues at coordinate 105,187 of WBMY01006632.1, forward strand.
AAATGTTATTCACAGTCCGAATGTATCATAGTCTTATGACTTCAAATGTCTAGTGCTTTCAAAGAAGACACATTTCTAAGCTGAATATTTTTCTTGAGCAACTTCTGAGCTGTTGGATTCAGACTGGTATGATACAAGTCACATCATGAAGACGGTCTTGGAAGATCGCCAGTAAAAATAAAGATGGTGTAGGAGTCCTGGGCTTCCCATAATCTAATGAATCTCTGGAATTCATGTAGCTACAGTCATCTTCTGCCACAGTGACAGCTAGGGTAGTTTAAGGAAACAAATAATGGGTTAAAAACAGCAAAAAAGTTCGTGTGAATTTTAAGTAAAGAAGCAGTGGAAACACTTGTTAAAGCAATTGTGTTCTTGCTCTCCAATTGCTCTGTAGGAGAATTAGGACATTCCTTTTATTACCACAAATGACATGAACACCAGGGCCAAAGTCTCTCCTTTCTTATATCCAGGCAACTCTACTGACGTCAATGGGATTTCACTGATTATATAAATCCAGGCAAAATTTAGTCCAGTTATAAAAATCACTTCCAACTTTCTTGTAACAAAAACACATTTGCACTAGAAAATAAAGTAATCTGCCCGAATCTAAGTTCAGTCTAGATGAAATAAAACCTGGCAAGGCTGAGATGTGCCCTGTCTTGAGGAGCCAGGAGGTCCCTGAGCTGCTCTGCTCCTGGCCATGGTGTAACTTCATCCACTGCCCCGTGCCATGACATGTAATTAGCCAGAACAAGGATCACTAATGGCCCCTGGTCTTAGCACAGGTGAGCACCCCTGGCACAGCCTGGCCTTGTGTGTAATTTGGTGTAGAACATCCATCATAAATGTCTGCCTGCCTTTTGCTATGGAGGTAGGCAAGATTACTTTGCTCCTTCTGAGAAAAGCCTTCCACACAGACATTTATATACAGGGCCCCAGAGGGATGTCATTTGTAATACGTGAAAAGGCTTAATTTTCCTAAGAGGTTTAGTTTAGCAGCTGAGAATTCCAGAAGTTTGCCCTTTGAAAGACAAATGATAAAACCATTCCTACCCATGATGATTTATTTCCCTTTTAATCTTTATTTTTTTCCTTTCTATTTATTTTTAAAATGAAACCTAAATGTCAGATCTGAACTACTTGAGAATCTCTTTGCTATAAAAAAGGCAGAAAGCCTCTGTTTGTGGACAGCCAGTTTAGTGTGGCAGCCACTTGGCATACCACAGTTTAATATAATTTATGCTCTCATAATTTAATAGTATTTTAATAGACACGGTTTAGCATATTGTGCCAAATAAGTCAAACTCATTAGTTACCTCATGTCCTATTTATATTTGATACTTCCTGCTGAAACTCATACTTTCTTTACTGGCTAGAAATGGATTGATTAGAGCTTTTCAAAAGAACTTAAGGGAGAGAACTTAAATACTCAATTGCCATCAGGTTCTAGGAGGATTTAGCTATTTAACTATGGACATCTGCAAATCTCAGTGTAGAAAGTGAGGGAGGGCACACAGGCACTGATCTTTTGCACTCTTTTGCTGGAGTAACTGCTCTAGTGTAAAAACGGTGGCTCCCATGGGTAAGTGTGGTTTGCATGAGGACCCAGATCTGCAGGTCCTGCTCCCAGTCAAATGGTCACTCACTTAAATGGAACTTTTTACTCCACTTGCTTTTTTTTTTGTTTAACTCTTTTTTTTTTTTTTTTGCTTGTCATTTTTGTGCCTAGATTATTTTCACTGTGGGAACAGATTAAAACTGTTTGATCTTCCAACTTCACAAGGTCTGGGGAGGGACAACAGTGCAGGGCAAAGGGAGGGAGGAGGGAGGGAGGAAGGAAGGAAGGGTTGTGTTGTTATGATAGAACTGGATAGTAGGAAAGATCAAGTATTTTGCCTAGTTTCCCTGGGAAACAAGTCTTATCTTCATCTTGGTTGCTCTGTGTGAAGTTTCTACTAATGCTGATAAGTTTCACCATGGAACAGAAATGATGAAATGCTCTTTTGTGCTCCTATATGCTCTTGATAAAGGATGAAAAAAATATTTGTGCCTGGCATAATTACTCCAATTATCCCACATACTGGTGAATCTATGAATCCAAGCACACATCTCTTTAATCCTGCTTATTGAGTTGCAAATATTAGAGAGATAAGGAGTTTACTGTGATCTTGTTCATGCAGAGAACTTTGAATTAAAAGCATAAATACGTAGTTGTCTTGCGAATTCACAGCCTGTGTCAGCATTCATCTGGTGCTGTAAGGATGGGAGAATTTACTCCACTATCAAAATTCAGATATTTTTAGAGATTTAGGGTGTTCTGTTTAGAAGCTGGCATCATTTTGGCTGGGACTTTCCAAAAGCTCTTTTTTAAAGGCAACCCTGGGGCAGGGCAGGAAATCCTGTGGAACAGTCCTTTCTAACATCAGAGCTCCTTCTACCTTTGAGCATTGCCTGGGAGTTGAGCTGACAGAGTCTCATTCAGGTTAACACAGAAGTTCATAAGGGTAGAGTTTGTGCCTGATTGCTGTGTGTCTATTTGCTGAAAACTTAATTTTGCATGTAAAAGTTATGAATTGGAGGAATATTTGTCGATGAGGACTTCGGGTTGTGCTGTGTGGCTCAAGGAGCCAGCCAGCTCTTTCAAACCATGCTGTGTTACAGGCCTGTGGCTTAGGGATGCAACAGCAAACCCCATTAAGATAATTAGGAATAATGAGGATTTGAAAGATGTCAGTGTGAACATTTGTTATAAAGTATCAGCAATAGAGGCATTACCACCAGTGATGACCAAAATGATAAATCTGTCAGATCTGGGCTGGCATCTGCAATGGGTTGAACTGACTGCAAAGATGCCATGAAGGATTTACTGTCACTTGATCATGTGGGTTGAACAAACAAATTGTGTTTAGCATTTCCCTTTAAAACTTGATTAGGAAACATCAAATGACTATGAGACACTAGGTCTTATTCCTAGAGATCCCAAAGGAGAAGAAAAGACTCTTTAAAGAAAAAAAAATACTCCAGGAGAATCTCAGGGATACTTTATCTTCACCAAATCCAGACCTTCAAGTGCTGGGTTCACTCCTCAGAGGGATATTTTGCAGTTTGGGCCATTGAGAGCCAAGGTATTTAGGAATGCATGAGTGTACCTTGGGAGGGTTTTCTGAGAAATCTAACTCATCAGATCTGAGCACTCTCCCACATTTGTAGCAGTTGAAATAGTTTTAAAATCCCACCTTTCCCAGGTTTGCTAAGGCCCAAGACCCAGGTTTTATGGCTGGGTTCACATGTGGCAGGTTTTCCTTTGTACAGTTTGGAGAAACTCTGCTTTGAATTGCTTTGTTGACATAACCATGCCCTTGATGAGTGGATCATCTATGTTTATTTTAATGTGTATTTCCTTTTAATAATTACCTTGTCCTTAACAACAACTGACTTCAATAGTCACTGTCTTGAGTAATAAGCAGAGAAATGTGCTAATATTTTGCTGAATCAAGACTTCCACCAGGCAAGCCCACATATTAAGGAAGTTTTCCCTGTCAATTTACATTGTGCTAACTGGAGGCGCTGCTATGACACATGCAGCAGCAAAGCCAGGGAGTTTTTCCTAGTCCATCACACGGGGCTGTTGTGGGGAGATGTGATCTGTGTCACTGCAAGGCCGTGTTTGGTTTAGATTACAATATGGCACAAGCCTGGCAGGGCAGTCTCTATATCCATGAGGGATGCAGCAAACCCTAACCCGAAGGAGGAGAATGTGACTCAGTGGCCTCAGGGCTTGTTAGTGGTTGGGAAATCACCGCGCTGGCTTTGATGCTGAAGCAGCAGCACATTCCTCCCACTTTCAAAGCACAGGGTTGCCTTTTTAGTATCAAACCACTTCAGTGCCCATTTGCCATACCCATGGTCAGTGCCCAGGGTCTCAGACATCCTGGCTGGTCTCTGGGAAGGCTCCATGTGCCACCTGTGAGCAGCAGCCAAACTTCAAACTTGTAGCTCTGCAGAGTGAGATGCTGCCATCCTCATGTGAACTCCCTGAACTCACCACAGAGCAGACTCTTTTGTGGGTTTTCTTCCTGCCCACCACCAAACATGCCCCAGGCAGCTCCCTGGCAGTGCCACGTGTCTGTAAATGCCCCTCACAGTGCTCCTGGTCCCATGGGAAGTGCCCGATGTTGTAGTGCTCGTTCCCAGCAGTCGTTTACAGCACACAAGGGCTCCCATGCCAGGCTCTGGCTCCCACAAGCTTCTTTCAGCCCCTTTACTGTAGGGAGCTTGAATTTCTGTCTGCCTTGAGAAGTGGTTTGTTTTTCAAAACTCTATTAAAGGAGCTATTATTGAAAATCCGCTTTTACTTTGGAAGGGGATTGCTTTCCGTCTCTCCTTTTATCTCCAAACATGTGAAATCAGCAAAAGCATAGAGTGAAAAACATGCACCCAAGAAGTTATATTTAGAAACTGGTTAGTCCGTATTTAACATTCCTGTCAGTGCTTACCCTGTTTTGCATGTCTGGACTGGTGTTAAATTAAATTAAATACATGCAAGCATGACATTTATTATTCTAGAGCTCAGCACAGGAATAACAAAACTGCCTATCTAATTTCACTGCCACAAATCCTGGAGATGTGGCTTCAAATAGTATGTTCTTGTGATTATCTAAAATTCTTCCCACATTTCTGTAAATCAAGGAGAGGTCAGCTCTGGGGAAAACTGAAAAATAACAGCTTAAAAACAGTTTCATAAGGAGAAACTGTGCTCCTTTACAGACTCATTCAAGGCTGCAGCATGGAGTATCCTCATGTGGAGAGTACTCACTGCAGTGGCTTTTTTCATGTATATGAATAAAGGAAGCAAAGCTGCTGTTTTTTGGACGGGTTGTGTCTGGTTTTGGCCGCACACCTCATGAGGTTCACTGGCTGCAGGGCAATAACGCAGGCATGGGTAAGGCCAGGACTCTCTAGGGGGACAATTGCAAAAGTGGGTGAGGTGCAAATCCAGGGTCCCTTGCAGCCCTTCATTTCTGAGATGAGCAGGCAGCTTTTTGGCCATCACCACTCCTCTAGTTAACAGAGAGTGTTTTTCACAAGGTCAGATGATTTTGAAGGCAGAGGTGCCAAGGCAGAAGGCGCATGTTGTGGCGTGAACCCAGTTCCCACAGCGCAGCAGCCTCAGAGCAGGGTGGAGCCCTCACCCTTCCCAAGTCCCAGTATTGCCATCAAACTCCACTGCTTCCAGCTTCAGGAGAAGAGGGAGTGAATGGAGTTTCTTTATCTTTTTTACACACTCAAAGCATCATGTTTTGGTTAAAAATAATATTGTTTCGGTGTTCAAAATCCTCCCCGTGACTTGGCATTTCTGCTTAAGCATAAAGTGCTTTGCAGCAATAGCCCGTCTTCAGGCTTGCCATTTGTTTCTAATTAAGGATTTGAATGATTCCATGGAAATTAAATACATGCAAGTGTAGCATTCCTTAAAGTTCAGTGTTTACTTAAAGAGCTTATTACTTATTTTTACTGGAATAATACAGAATGGAGTGAGTAAGACGACCCTTTTCCCAACCGACTTTTCTCTGCAAAAACCTGTGGAAGGAAGGAGGTAGTAGGAATATGTTTGAATGAAATTACAACAGAGATGCTTTGCTTTCTAGACATCCCCACTGCTTGGACTTCCCCCCTTTTTGGTCAGGCCAGGGAAAATTTTCTGTGCTTTTAACCCCTCTGTGGAGGAGGGTGTCTGTGGAAGGTGTTATAAGCAACTTGGCTTGGCAAAGGGAGGTGTGGCATGGGGTAGATGGAAGATCCCATTGTCTCCGACTACACCTGGGCAGGAGGAAGCCTTGGGAGCAAGTTGGAGACATGAGCGTGGATCTAAAATGGAGAGGTTTGGGAGGACAGGGTTTTACAGCCCACAAACTTGGTGAGGGGCTGTGACTGTCCCAAGCCACAATTCATACAAGCCTTTCTGCCCACTCTGCTCCTTGCTTGCATCAACAGCCATGGTGTTAGCAGGATCTGACTGATGCTTGCCCGAGGGTAGTGCTCTGAAGTCTGAACAGCTCCCTGTGTCTTACTGTGGGAAATGCTGTGCTAACCTTGGTCATTTAGACTCTTCAGTAGCTGCATCATCGGGGTTTTTTATTTTGCATTGGATGTTCATACACAGCTGGTTGTAATCCAAAGTACGCAGTCCTCTTCAAGGTAGGAAATGTGTTTTGTCCAACAGACTGTTGGTTTAACTCCCTGGATAAATGAAGCAACCTAAGACCAAAAATCCCACTTCCTCCATTTCAAATATCTCGCCAAGACCTCGGGTGTCACCTGTGCTCCAGCCTTCCCTCCTTTGAGGTGTCAGCCAACAGTTTGTGCTGACTCGGTTGCTCCTTTCATTCGCATGCCAGCCCCACCACAGGAAGCCCTGGGGAAGACAGCAGCATTGGCAGAGTAATCCTGAAACTGGATTCTGGTTCCTTTAGGGAAAGCCACATACCTGCACATGGGTGAGGTGGTTGACGGCGTGGACATGCGGGCGGAAGTGGGGCTGCTGAGCCGCAACGTCGTGGTGATGGGCGAGATGGAGCAGCAGTGCTACGAGTACAGCAGCAAGCTGTGCTCCTTCTTTGATTTCGACACCTTTGGGGGACACATCAAGGTAAGCCAAAGAGCCAGCCCTTTCCTCCTTCCAGCGACACCTTCACATACCAAGGAAGCCAAGATGCAGGAAGGGAAAAATTCCTCACCAGCCATTGAGCGAACAACCTCACCCCACAGTACAGCAGATCCACCCTCTGGCTGCTGCCTGTCCTTCGGCTTTGAAGTGCCTGTTATGCCCGTGCCGACATTGTTTGACCAGTGAGGCTGGTGATCAACACACCTGAGATAAATTCTCCACATCCCAATCCCAGTTTTCCCTAGATTCTGGTGGTGCTCAGCCCAGGAAGTTTGATTTGAACCCAGCTGGCTGAAACCCATGGAAAATGATAAATATAAATTGCTTTCCTTCTACAATTGAGTTAAATGTGTCTGTGGCAGCAGTGGGGAACTCTAAGTGCAGCTCTGGTCTCCTTTGCCACCATACACCGATACAGATACAGTGCAACCCTTCCTGTGCCTGTGTTCCCTCTCCTTGCCCTCAAAAGACTTTTGTGTTTCTTGACTGCTGTTCTTCTATTCTCCAGATTGGTCTTGATTTTAAGGCTACCCACATTGAAGGTCTAGAACTGAAATACATGGGCCAGCAGACAATGGGGCATTACCCAATTCATTTCCATATGGCTGGAGATGTGGATGAAAAAGGAGGCTACAACCCTCCAACATATGTGAAGGATACCTCCATCCACAACACCTTCTCCCGCTGCATCACAGTCCATGGATCCAATGGTTTGCTGGTAAGCAGTTCCAGTGTCTGCCTTGGAGGTAGAGACAGCAGCAGCAAAAAACCCACAACCCTTCCTCATAGCATGAATACAGCTTAATTATTGCAGATTTATGTGTTTTGTTGTTAAAACCAATGCCTGACTCTTCCCACCCTGGATATACAAGGAGTATCTCAACCTGCCAGTGTGGCACTGGGGGCTGTGTGTGACTCGGAGAGGGCAGAGCATTTGTCTGGGTGCTGCAGTGTCTGCAGACCTGCCCATCTCTAATGAGTGGTTGGATCTTTCTGTAGACAGAGTTTGCTATTTAAAGAGGATAATCAGAAGCTTTAAGTGTGCCTCATCTTTCCTGTAATAAAGGTTTGGGGTTGTAATGCCAGTCATAACATGAGGCACTCACAGAGCTGTGATTTGCTAGAGTTTCACTCCGTAACAAGAAATCCTTTAGAATAAATCTCTGGAATGATGGTTACCAGAAAAGTTCCAGCACACACCAGAGATGTCAAGAACATGTTCACATTCTCCCAGATGTAGGGGTGCCTTTGTTTTTGGGATAAGAATGGTGGACCTGCTGTTTGTGAACAGGGAAGGGCTTGTGGGTGATGAGATGTTTAGAGGCATAGTGATTACAAATAGCAGTTTACTATTCTAGGAGAAGTAAGGAGGGGGGTCAGCAGAACAGCTGCCCTGCATTTCCAGAGGGCAGAGTTTGGCCTGTTTGGGAACCTTGTTGACAGAGTCCCTTGAGAGGCAGGTCCTGAAGGGCAGAAGAGTCCGGGAGGACTAGATGATGATCTTCAATGAAATCTTGAAGGTGCAGGATTTCTCTAGGCAAAGGACTCTCACCCATTCAGTGAAATGGCAGTGTATTCCAAAAGGAAATAGTGTATCCAAACCCTCAAGAGAAGAATTTGTACTGTCAAGAGCCCTGCTGCTATATATAACAGAATTTTAAGTGGAAACATATCATTGGCAGTTGTAACTGGATGGTCACTGTGCATTAGGAGTTCATACCTCTAAAAGTGCCAGCGTTGGAAGGGAGAGTCCCAGGCATAATTAAAATGCACAGAAGTTGAACAAAGGATACTTAAATTGCAGTTCCAGAAGCAGAGCAGCTTTTATCTGCTATTTATGAATCTGAGGTTTTGGGTTTGACCTCTGTCCTTCTAAGTTTATAACATGATGTTGAAAACTGACAAAATGAACATGGCTTCTGAATTAAAGGGACCTTTTACTGTATAAATGATACAAGTCATTCAGGGTCATGTGGCATTTGCCCAATCTGAAGCTGCCAGTAGAGGGGCTTTGTACACAATTAATGTGCAGAGTGTCAGGGCAGCAGTGCAGGTTTCATTTGTCACACTGTGATGGGCTGTCACCAGTGGCACCATAAACACATCCTCTGGCTGCACAGGGGCTGCACGGCTGCTGACGAGCTGCAGCTGCTTCTGGATCTAATGTGAGATCTTCATTCCCTGTTGCCAAACCAAATACCCAGAGCCTGGCATTTTTCTTATCAGTCAGACGGATGGGTTCATGCAGAGAATTTGGAAATGGTTTTGTCTCTTGTGCTTTCTCTGGGCAACAACTGTGCCAAGGGAGATCCATGGCATAGGAATCCCTGTGCTCAAGCTTTTCCAGCCAAGATGGCAGAGTGAAATTTAGACAGGCTGATAAAAGCAACTTGATTCTCTTGCTGTTGTTGAACAACCACAAATCCCTAAATGATCATACTTTGCCTCTGTGACAAGGCGCCCAAGAGAAATCTTATAATTTGGGACATTAGTTAGTCAGTATAATCCCTCTTGATTTTAGTTTATCAAAATGTGTGAATATGAAGCTCTGCCTATACTTGTTTTGTCTTGGTTTTTTACCTCATCATTATTGCCGATGGCTGAAAAGAAAGCCCCAGTGGACTAAAGCAATCTGATCAAGTTTGTTCAATTATGTCACAGAAAACGTGCTCCAAATGTTTTATCACCTAGGTGTTGTTTCATGGCTCTGATACCCATCTGCAGTCAGCAGCTCCATGCCTTGATTCATCAGGTGATCCCACCACAATCTCCTCATCTGCTTGCTGACTAATTTCCTTCCTTTCCTCTTTCTTCTCCCCCAAATATATTCAAAGACACACACATGGGTCTGTGATGACTAAAGTAGTAATTATATACATTCCCCAGTTGCCTATTATCTTTTTAGTCAGGCAGCACCACCTGTTTCTACATGCAAGAATGCCATTCATGCAAACAGAGATGAGCTCTGTCTTTCCCTAGGTAACATTCATTCCCTCTGAGATCAGGTAGATCCAAAGTGTACTTTGCTGAGGGAAAATCTGCCTTAATGATGTGCACAAACCACACTTTGAAATAGCCATAAAAATTCTAGCTGGACTATTAAACCTCAGCATAGCACAGCATTTAATGATATCCTTAACATTCAGCTGTTGATTTCTGAGGTGCTTCTTGCCCAAGTGTTGCAGAGTACCTGTGCAAATGTTTTAATAAATGGGAGAGGGGCATCAGTTGTTTTTTACTGTCATTAAAGCAGGCAGGTAATTTACACACAGGCTCTCCTTCTTGCTTTGCTGTCACTTTTCTTATGTCGCTTCAGAGATATTCGTAGATACTGAAAAGTCTAGGAGAAAAGAGTATCCAGTTATTTCTGATGACAGGTACTTTTCTGTGGGTCTGCACAGTCTGTTAGAAGTAGCTGTCTCAATGTTAGCTCACCTCCTGATGGGTTATTGTGCACTTGCATGTAAATTCATATTAGCTGGGAGGCACAGAGGATCCTTCTGGAAACAAATCTGTAGAAATTAGTTTCTCACCATAATTATTGTTTTAAAATGCAATTGTTACCCAATGTTTTCTGCAATATATTGGCCAAAAAGCCACCAAGTAACACCATTGCAATCCCAGGGATGAAACTTTGCTCTGATTCCCACTCTCTCCATTGGATCCCAGTGTGCAAGTTAAAGTAGAAGCAGAGACTGGGGAAGGAAATTAAATGGGGGTCACTAAATAGTCTGGCAGGATCCAGGGGAGACCTATACTTCATGGAATAAGAGGTTATGCTATCTAACAGCCTCAGTGGTACCTGCTTTTACTAATCCAGCTATACGTCATAGCAATTCTTTTGCCAGGAAGGCCATTATCTGGCTCTAAATTACTCAAGGTTAATATAAAATTATGGACTATTAGCAAGGTTTTAATCAAAGAAAAGATTAAATACATTGGAAGAATGATTTTGGAACAAGCATCTTGTTTGCTATTCAGGCATTTCAGTGGTGGGTTTGTGCATTGAAAACAGGCACAGGAAACAAGTCAGAGGTGACTGAGATGGTTTACGGGGAAATAATTAATCAAAGAGAAGGTGACAAATGCCTAAGAGACCAGACTCCTGGCTGATATCTCCCTCTTGGTCTGTGGGCTTTCAGGGATGAATCAGGAGAACAACGGGCTCTGAGCCTCTCTGCCAGTGCAGAGCTCTCTCTCACCCTGCTCCTGTTCCCTCTCACTGTTCTGGGAGATGGGATCCCCTGGGACAGCACTCCCCTGCCTCGCCCCAGCTGAGTCTGGTCCCTGCAGGTGTCCACACATGTCCTGGTGCAGTGTTGTGCAAGCTGGAAAGATTAATGGCTGAAGTGGCAAACATTTCTCTAAGGAAACTGCTCCCATCATCTAAATGTCCCAACACCATGGCTATGTGTCCTTTTGGTATTACTGTCCTGTGAGAGAAAGCTAATAGGATTTGGTGGCAGTTTCTGTGGAATTCTGGCATCTCTGTGGTTCTTCTGTGTGCTGGAAACCTTCTGAATGTTGCTCACTCTCCTGAAATGTTCTGTCCTGTAAACCTTTATCATAACAAGGCTGGGATAGGTCATTCTTCTGAGAGGGTACAGTTTAGTACATATGTTTTACACCTAAACAAAGAAATCTAAACCTTGCAAAATCTATCATTTTATTAGACCAGGGAAGTTAGTAGTGGATTCCAGTGAGGTAGATTAATGGAACATACCATTTTGCAGGTCATTTTAGCTGTGTTTAATTTACTGTGATGACTTGTGCTCAGAGATTTGAGTATTTATACTGGAGCATGGATGCTACATAATAGAAGTCTGTGTGGTTGTGAGCTGGTAATAGATTTGGCAAGCAAAGTGTTTGTTCTCATGTGAAAACATATTTGTAATCACTTCAACACTAATCCTGGGATTTTATTTGAAATTGGTGCTCCTTGCCTCAGGAATGAGGCATGAAGGTGACAAAGAAGTCTCAAGCCTGTTTACTAAAGCGATTCCAGCACTTGAATGCCCAAGCACTTGGTCTCTCAGCGACACCATGATAAACAAGTCTTCTATCCAGGTTGATACTGTCCTTTGTCCCCTGGCAATTACTGTTTCATCAGAAGCATTTAGAGGAACATATTGGTGGCAGGTTAACCTTCACTAGGGAGGTTTCCTGAGTCCAGGGTGATTGATGGGTGGTGGCTGAGAGGAACAGCAAGGAAAGAGCCCAGGAGATCCAGACCTTCTCCTGGTCAGTGGAGACCTGAAATTAATTTTCTATATCCCAGATATATCCACTGACAACTGACTTGCTGGACATGCTTGCTGCATGTCCAAGGGCTGTTGCTTCCCATCTTGTCCTGTCCCGAGGCTTCAAATTCACATTCCTGCTCTCAGATCTTCCAGGGATGTGAGGGGTGTTGTTCTGTCCAGCCAACGGTGTCCTGATGTTAACAACATCCAAACCAAAACAGAACAGCATTGATTAGCACCAGCTGATTTGTCTCAGGGTCAAGCAAAGCTTCTGTCAACAACTTGAAAACAAAGATCAGGTCAAGCCTAAAACAAGCCAGCCTGTCTGGAAAACAACTTTCTGCTATCTCTGATAGCCTGGAAAAATATTTTTCCATCTCAGCTGCATTTTTGAGTTGCATTTTATGTAGCTGCTCACGTAACTCCACATCAAGATGAATGAGCCCAGATGTGATTTGAACGTCTAATTCCTCCCCTCATCCCCCACCCTGTGTTTTTTCCAGCCTCATGCTAGGACAGTCTCTGATTTCACAGGCAAACAAAAGAATGGAATGAGCATTTCCTAGGTGATGACAAATTCTAATTAAGTGTTAAAGTTATTGCTTGGACTATAAGCTCTTAAAGGCTGAGAGGGATCTTGCTTTTGGTTTTGGTTATGGATCCTGAGTTCCAAAGGGTACTGAGGCTCCTATGTGCCATCACACTAAAGCTTGCTCTAATTGTGCAGTGGCTGAAGCATAAAACCTTAACACTGCCCTTGGTTTTGTACACGCAGGTGAAGGACGTGGTGGGTTATGATGCTCTGGGCCATTGCTTTTTTACGGAGGATGGACCAGAAGAGCGCAACACGTTTGACCACTGCCTTGGGCTGCTGGTGAAACCCAGCACGCTGCTCCCCTCCGACCGCGACAGCAGGATGTGCAAGCTGATCACAGAGGGAGCTTACCCGGGCTACATCCCCAAGCCCAGGCAGGACTGTAGGTGAGTGAGAGCCTTCCTTTTCCCTTCCTTCTCCTTGCAGGACTCAGCCATAACAGATAGCATTCTGTGTATGTGAGTATGTAGACATCTGTAGGGGGCTGGGCTGTTTGCCCCAAAGCTGGGAGAGCAGTTTCCTTGGGGTCTTTATCCTATTCAGATGTCTACAGACTTAGGGTGTACTTTTAACTTTTGGCATAAAGTCCATTGAAATTATTTTCACCTAAAATACTGTAAATCTTTCTTTCAAAGTGTGTAGTCCTGCCTTGTGCCTTGTGGGCTCTTGAACCCAATGGCTCAGCAAAAAGTTGCTGTGTTCAGAATGAGCCATGTTCTGACATTCATGCTCACCTCAAATGGCAGCTGATTTTGAAAAGATTTCAGTATCATCCATTTTGTCCTCGGAAAAACCTGAGGTTTTGTTCAAACAAAGGTATTTTTAACTTTTTAGTTTGGCAAGGGAGAGAGAAGAATTCATGAAACGCTCTTTTTCACATCTGTGTTTGTTTATAAAATACACCTAATGTCCCCATTCTTAAAATAAGGGTTAATTAGCCATTGTGCTCATTTTCCACTGATAATTCATTTAATAGTCATAGGGACATATTTTCTGTGTCGTTTTCAAGACTGTTACATGAACGAGGACTTTCTAATGGAAAAGTGTTACGGTACTTTGATCTGCCCTGACTTCCTTTATAAAAGAATTCAAGGTCTGATCAGAAAATCAGCTCAGCTTGTTTTTGCACTGGGATCATCCAGCCTGTAAGTGCACGAGTACACCAACACTAATCCCAGTGCAGGGACAGGGGATGAGCACCAGCTGTGGCTCCATCAGCTTGGGAGAGGCAGGCAGGGAGCTGCTGCTGGGAATTGAAACAACAGGATTGTGCCAAATGACACCACAACCTGCCCAATCCATGTGTCTCTGAAGAACAGGATTAGGCTGAAAGACGCTGTGGAAATACACTGTCCTTGCCCTTGCCTACACAGCAGGAGGTGGTCTATAAATAATCCAAATTTGTTTTTTTCTTGGCCAGTCCCACGCCCAAAATAGAAAAAAACTCCTATGTTCTCATGATAAAGTCAGACAAACAGAAATGCATCAGCAAAATCAGTTGGCCTAAAATCCCTGCAAAGTCCTTCATGGCAGGATAAAAATAGACATAAGGGTTCCACAGGTTCATATTCTGCAGAAGGGCAAATCTCACCCAGCAAATTTAGGGGCCAGTCTGCTGTCTGTAAGTGCTGGCTGTTTCCCCTGCCTGTTGGTTAATGAATTCTGTATGTCATAAGGCGGACAGTGATGGATGGATTGATCTGTCCTCCTTGATGGGAATCTTTGAATTAAGAGTCTTTTACGTGCATTAGACAAATGGAATGCTTTTGTCCCAAAAGAAATGTGCAGGAGGGTGGGAGCAAATGAAGTTAATCAATCACAGCAGTTCTTGGAAAAGGCAGGTACGGGGGTACACTTGGAAAGTCCTTAATAGGCAATTCATTGGGTTCCTTGATTAAACAAATCAAGACAAGGGCTTATGTGGGGGCAGAGTTCTTTTCTGTGACTTGTGCAACAACATATTTACCTATCATAAAACATAATTGACATCTGACAGCTTCATAGCAGGCTTGGAATTGCAGTCAAAATTCCTCATTTAATACTTGGTGTTTTAAAAGATAAGGCCATGTTCTCTGTCAAACCACAGAGGACATGAGGTAGGAGACAAAACACATTCCTCTTGCCCCTAGGCAGGACTCCTTATCGGGGCAGGTATCAGCCCTGCCCACACTGGGGGAGTTTATGGGTGACTCTGGTGTGTGCTCAAAGTGTCATTTTTGTGTTATTCTTTGTTTTCCTGACCTGCAGTGCTGTATCCACCTTCTGGATCGCCAACCCACATAACAACCTTATAAACTGTGCAGCTGCTGGATCTGAAGTAAGTGCACAAGTTTCTTACTTGGTAACAGCTCGGGCCAGTGACAGCCCTGCAAGGCTGAGGGAGGCTCTCACTGGAATAAAACCTGTTTTTGTGACATAGACATTTTTGAAGCTGCTTGATTGAGACACACATTAATGTGGCTGGTGCCACCAATAAAAACAATAGTTTTACTTTTGCTCCACACTTCTTGCCACTTGCTGTTTCTAGAGCTGGATTTAACAAAATTCTGCAGTGTGCAGCCTGAATAAATTAAATAAATGTGACTGTGGAGTCACAGAGAAGCTTTTGGCAATGATATTGTTGATTGCAGTACAGTAATGGTGCTCTGAAATTTCAGTCAGCCCTAATGCTAATTCCACAGGCATTTTTGGTTACATCAGGAGCCCTTATTGTCCTGAGAAGACTTAAAAACAAGAAAATCAAGCCTAAACCAGAGAGATGTGGCCTTTCCAAAGCTTCCAAATCTCGAGTAGCTGTATTAGGGCCCCTTGATGAATTTTTAGGCAACTAAATAAAAATTATTTCAAGTTTGGAAAGTCTCCCCTCTGCTTCAATATTGCTGCCAAAACTCATCCTAAGGCACCCTGAAGATCAGAAGGGTGAATGTCAGTGTTCATGTGCATTAAACTCTTCGCTGCAGAGCGTTACACGGGTCAGTGGCTGTGATTTGTCCTGAAATCTCCTGGCGTACGTCTTGTGGCTTTGCTGAGCTCTCCTGGGGCTAGTGCTGGCCGGCAGAGCCTGAGGTGCCCTTCTCTGTCGCAGGAAACAGGCTTTTGGTTCGTCCTGCACCACGTGCCCACGGGCCCCTCGGCAGGCATGTATTCCCCTGGCTACTCGGAGCACATGCCCATGGGGCGCTTCTGGAACAACCGCGCGCATTCCAACTACCGGGTGAGTCTGCACGCAACGGGAGCGCTGCCCTGGGAGCAAACACCATCCCCTCCCTTGCTCCAGCTCCCCGGGCCTGCGAGCTATCACTGCCTGTGCTTTCCGTCTCCCTCGGAGCTCCTGCCCGCTGGCTTGTGTCTGCAGATAAGGCGGCCGGCGCGGGAGCGCTCGGAGCCAGCTGGCACCTGCTCCACTTGGCTCTTGGGCATCCAGAGCGGCTCTCCCCTCTGCTCAGGCTGCTTCCCTGCCTCTGTGCTCCGAAAATGCTGCCTCCAGGAGCATCTGCTGGCAGCTTGTCTAATTATACACCTCAATGCCAATGCTGGCAATTAACTGAACAGCTTCTAAAGGGATAAATACGGCCGCTGTGTCTAATTGCCTTCTCTGCTGATTTACTCCTTAGCGTGCCATGTTGTGGGGCTGTGTGTTACTGAGGGCTTTAGGCTGAAGCAGAAGCTTTACATGTATTGGAATACCTGCAATAATGAGAAAAGTGCAGCTTTGGAAATTTGCAGCAGTTTTGGGGGGTATATGCTAGTCTGGATAGTCCTGGCAGCCCGCTGTTTCACATGCTATTAACAGAAGCTGTTCTTAGCATCATGTGGGTGACTTGGGCTTAGAAAAATTGGAGGTAGAGTCTGGAGATGGAAAGAGCTGTAAAATTTATAAATATACCATGATAATTGCATTTCTGTTTTCCTTTAGGCTGGAATGATCATCGATAATGGTGTTAAAACCACCCCAGCCTCTGCCAAGGACAAAAGACCAATCCTGACACTGATTTCTGGGAGGTAAAGTCTTTTGCATAGATTGATTTGGAAAAGACTTCTCTAAAACACTGACTGAAAGCTATGAAATTGCCCCAAGGAAGCTCACAAGAATCATTGCAATGCCTTTGGGGTGGCTCTTTTAGAGGAAAGGTCTTCACTTGATACACCTTGCCATGTCTGACTTCGTCCCTCCCTTCTTCTTTATAAGGGACCCTCAACACCCCCACCCTTCTGGTTTCATCCTCATTCTTTAGCTCTGAGCTGAGCTGGCTGAGCTGGCATTACATCTGCTCTAGGGTGTTCCATTGATTTTTGAATTTTTTAGATAAGGAAGAAAATTCACTGACTGGTCAACACTCCCTCTTGGCAGAACTTGCTGCAAGAGTTTCTTAGGAATAAGAAATTTAAGTATTTCTTGTGAATGCTATTGCTTTTGTTCATTCTTTCAGAACCTGCTTGAACAGGGAATGCTTATGTCATGGAGCTCATGCTTTGATTTCAGATTTCAGTCTAGCTCCAAACCTGACACTGCAGTAACAATCACAATTAAATACACAGACTGATCCTTCATTTCTGCTGCTGTGCACAGCCTCTCTGTGGTGTAATGGAGTAATTTAGAAACAATGGAAACCTCTCTATGGACTGTATCATATCAGCAGACCTACTGTGATCTGGTGGCTTCCGAGAACCCACTCTTTCCCCAGAGCTGGCCCCAGAGGAGGCTGATGAAAGGGCTGCATTTGCACTCTTGTATCACATTAGAGGTTGAGTCTGGCTCTTAGTTACCAACCCCCAGACATGTAAAAGGACTGAAATACTCTCAAATTCCATAGTTTCTTTCCTAACAGACCAATTACCTCCAGTTGCACCCTAACCTATGTTGCCCCACAACTGCATTTCTTGACAGAAGAAACCATGTAAGGAAGGGAAACCTGCTGAAAGATTCTCATCAGAATGACGGCTTTGTCTCCTTCTCATCTCTGGGATGTGGGTTACTACTGTAGTCATGCCCTGGGCAAGCATTACAGGGGTGGGATGCATCTTCCTTCCCAGGGGAGCCCAGTCAGGAGCTCAGATATCAGTTATCCACATCATCCCGATGCCCTGGCTACAGCTGATGCTAAAAGATGTTCAAAAGTGAATTTTATTTACATTATTATAATGCTCAGTTCATTCAAGTGATTAATTCAATGGTAAAAGTAGCTGCTAAAAAAATAACTTAAGAGCAGCCTACTCTTGGGAGCCTGATGCTGCTTTTCCATGAAGCTGAACACATGCCTTGGGGAACTGCCTGCTGCCACAGGCACAGTTAGCGGTTACAAAAGGCAACTTCTCCCTTGCCATACAAGGGCAGGAATGGCCCTTGGAAGCCAAACAATTCATAATGCAGTCATGGTTGTGCTCAGGGATTACCCACCTGCATAAACTGCAGCTCGGATTATTTATTCCATTTTCCACTTTTCATGTGTCGAGACTGAACTGAATAAATGACTGAAGTTGGGCTGGCTAGAGCAAACTGTGAGCTAGGCTGGACAGTGACAGAGTTGGAGAGATTATTCTGCATTCAGTTACAGCATGAAATGTCCAAGTCAAATTCTGGACCCTGTAGTGTTCCTCCAGTTATCATGGATGTGAATGAAATTAGAATCCATCTCAAAATATCTGTACTTAACAATGCCTGGGGAATTCACTGGAGCTGATGCTAAATCTGTCTCTGAAAGTAAATTCCCAGTGATGAAGCTGCCAAAGCAATATTCATTTATTGGAACTCTATCAGCCTGATGCTCAGCTTTAGATTGATATGATGGCTTATTAAGCAAAGCAAAGTGCTATTGAATATCTGTTAGCTATTTGACAGCTTGGCCTCACTATTCATGGTGAGGAATGAATTTTAATCTCTGGACCATCCATTGCTGGCACTGAGTTGGATACTCATCTGTCAGGTTTTCTAAGCTGTGTAGTGTGATGGAGGATGCTCCTCCAACAGCAGGAAGGAGTGTGGTGCCTCAGGATGGGGTAAATGACAGCCAAGCTCAGCATCACCTTGTTCAGATCCTGTGGCCTAAGTAGTGGCTGTCAGGGAGCATCTGAGGGCACACATTGCTGCAGTTTCTCCTTCTGTCTGCTTTCTTTTTAACCAAATTAGGCCAATATTTCATGATACTAAGAACTTCAGGGTTAATAAATCTTGTACGTGTGTCCTGTGTAGTGGGAGTAGTGAAGGACATACTCTCAGCCCCTCTCCAAGATTTTTAAATTCCTTTCCACAGCAAGAAAAATTTGGCAGTGGTACTCATGGCCACAGTATAGCCGGAGTTAGGAGATAAGAATGCTCAAAAGGGAAAACAAAAGGATATTTATCTAAATAACAGGAACACGCTAAAGGATAGCAGTAAGGGATTAAAAAAATATCTGGAACTTTTGGGAGCAATAATAAACTTTCCATGCTTTCAGCAATATATCAGCAATACAATACCGGAAAGGTGAAAGGAAACTTGGAGCAGGTCTTTACAACTGCCTTGCCTGGACCTTCCTTCCCTTGGCAGCTGGATCTGGCCATCACAGCCTGAGCAGACACGCTATGTGGATGGACTGTGGTCCCAAAGCTGTTCCTGAGTTACCATAAACCAGATGTTTAGCAGGGCCAAGCAGGCAGCAAGGCCACCTTCCCTCGCCAACCTTCCCTCTCTCTTGTGGTTGCAGGTACAGCCCACACAAGGATGCTGATCCTTTGAAGCCCAGGGAACCTGCAATAATTGAGCGCTTTATTGCCTACAAGAATCAGGATCACGGGGCCTGGCTGCGAGGTGGAGATGTGTGGCTGGACAACTGCCAGTGAGTTTTGCCTTATTTCAACTCTCAGAGCTCAGCCTGATGTTTATGGCGAGCATAGCTGTGGTTCAGACTATTTCTATCGCTTTGCACCTTTCATATGGCCAAGATTGAAATGAAGATGAAATGTTAAGCTACCACAGGCATTATTTTACACAAACAAAACCTCCTTTGTCTGAGCTGAGGCTCCCTCAGGTTGTTTCTCTGTGTGATGCTGACCAGCATTCATAAATGGTCGCAATACACACATAGACATACAGATGCAAGTAACTAAAAATAAAACCTGTATTTTTTTAATATGAAAAATGAGATGCTTTGAAAAGAAAGCAGTGAAATGCACCACCTTTCCTGCCTTAGCCTGGTCACAGATCGGTTTTATGTGGTTCAGTGTAATGCTGAATAAGCAGGTACTGATGAAGCAGACATAAAACTATGCATCACAGCAGCAAGGGAGAGAGTCTGGGCAAGCGTGTGTTGTGCTCTTTGAAGGCCATTTCCTGCACTGGCCAGAGCAGATATTTGTTTTGCACTTGAAAACAGATGATCTGCTGCAGTTTCTATTTCTGAGCCAGGCTCCTGATATCAATCCTAGTGAGGAGGAGAAAAAAGAAAAAGCCCCTTTATGGGTATATTGTGATAACCCTGGTGGGAATGGCTGCCACGCTGATATCTGGTGTCCAATTCCCAGCCTTACCTTCGAGTGACCCAAACCTCTTAAAGCAACCAGTGGGATAAGCTGGCAGTAGTGACCTGGTGAGAATGGGCTGTAGCAGAACACTCAGAAATGACATATTGAGCAACACAGTTTATGTTTCCTATGACCTGCAAGAATCCACTCCAGGGCCAGCAAGTGCTGTCCTCACGGATCCCACCCGGGTCGCATTTGCATTGCTGATGAAGCAAAGGCAGCCTGTGGAGGGTGCTAAAGCACCAAGTGCTTTATGAGTTTCCAGCAGCAAATCGCTGGGTGTGTGTGAATTGGAGGAAGCAGCCATCAAAATGTAATTGTCTTTATAGCCAGAGCCATTTCCATTTCTATTGCTACAGAAAGACTTATGTATCCCATTAGCAGGGCCAGCGTTAATGTGGCTTGCAGGGAAGCAAGGAGGCGATAGGGTGGGAAGGGCTGCCACCTACAGACAGCAGCACAGTGAGGGGATCTGCTCCAAAACCACTGCCAGGGTCAGTGACAGACGTGGGAAGTGATCCCGGTGTGACACCATCAAGACTGACTCAAACCATCAATTCATTGTAGCATTTCTCTAAGCAGGGGTCAAGGACCAACGTCTGTGATTTGTCTTATCTTGAAATTTCAGCAAAATAGAAAGATTTTCTAATTTTTGTTTTTATTTTTAATAAGAAAGCTCTGATCTCTGTATTCCTGTTGAGGAAAGAGAAGCCAAGCTGCTCTTTTTTTATACCCTTGAAAAGCTCTTTTGTGGAAGCAGTTTGTGAAACATGAAGACAGGGAAGTGTGTAAGGCAAAGCACCATTAAATAATAAAAGCTGGTTGGAGTGGGAGATAAGCATGATTTTTTTATCTACCAGAGAAAACTATGTTATCATTAGACAAAGGGATAAAGCTTTATCAGGCAAGCAAACTATGGCTAGTAATCACCATCTAAACCCCAGCTGGAGCAATCAGGTGTGTGTCTGCTGCTTCATGTGATCTCTGTATTCTGCAAGATGTGCCAAAAGAAATCTTCTAAAACTGGGCAGGGAACAAGTCTAGAAAAACACAAATTCCCCCTGAGCACTGTACAGTAATTAATCCCTGCTGTCCTCCGCTAGTTCACTTGTTATAGTTTGACATGATAAACCAAAGCAACTTCAGGTCTCTTCTGAAGCATCTCTCTTCCCTTGGCAGGTTTGCTGACAACGGCATTGGCCTGACCTTGGCGAGGTAAGTGTGGCTCAGGCTGTGTGGCAGCCTGGGCACAGCGGTGGGGCTGGGGGTGAGCAGCCCTCTCACCTCCAGCCCTTTCTCCTCAGTGGTGGGACCTTCCCTCACGATGACGGCTCAAAGCAGGAAATCAAGAACAGCCTGTTTGTTGGTGAGAGTGGGAACCTGGGCACGGAGACGACGGACAATGAGATCTGGGGGCCTGGAGGTCTGGATCACAGGGGAAGGACCCTGCCCATCGGGCCGTAAGTTGAGCTCAGCACATCAAAGCACTCATGGTTCCCGCTCCCAGCACAAACCCCAGCCCTGTATTTCCTCAGTACTGTTCAGTTTAATAACCATTACACAGAAGGGATTTAATTTCATGTCTCCCAAGCCCAGAGTCCTCACTGTGCAGCTGCTGCTGGCAGGTACATCCTTGCAGGCTGCCAAGACAGATCAAGCTCCTCTTTCCTTCCCCCTCCCCTTTGCAAGGGGATTTGAGAGGACAGCAAGATCTACTCTGTGCTAGCAGGGCACCTCTGTAAGTGTGATCAGCAGTGCTGAGCGATGAGCTGAGCTCCATCAGCTGCCAGAAAGGCTCATAGAAGCCCCTTCCTAGGCTTGCATGTGGTCATGGGTGTGCTCAGTGCTGCCGTTACTGCTGCTCCTGCAAAGGACTCTGATGCCTTTGTTAAGCAGTTTTGAAATGGCCAGTGCACTTCATGTGTGGCCTCTTCACAGACCTTAGTCCTACAGATTGGTTTGCAAGTGCAATGCTTTTGCTTCCTAAAAACACAGTTATCCTAACAGTAGCCTCACAGTGAGCAAACAGCTGATGCCACATTGCAGGCCTCAATTTTGCTGTCAGTAGTGATCCTGGAGACTTGTTATAAACTATACCAATAATGAAAACCTGTTCTGCTATGTCTCTCCTAATCTCCTTTACACATATATATGTGTGGACATATCTCGACTTGGATCTTGTATGCAGAAACTCAGAACAAATGCACTGGAGCAGGCAGAAATTCTCTAAGGGATCATATGAAGAAGGGATCAAATTTATTTATCATAAGGGAAATATGAAATGTCTTATCTTAGCCTCTTAAAGACCTTAAGCATCGTGTTAATTTAATTGGTGTGAAAATGGTGTCTTCTTTACCTTGTAGATGATATCAGAAAAGGCTGATAGAGATTAATTCATCTGTTCCTTCAACTCTTCTTAGCTCTATAGATTGGAAGACCTTTCCTAGTTTTCAAAAACTTTTTTTTTATTGCAGTTGATTTGCAATGCTTCTCTCCAAATCCCTTTGAAAGATGTGGTGGGATATCTTTTAGCCCTGCCATTACTCAGCCCAAGAAGTCTGCACAGCTCTGCTGAGTTTCAGGTTTCCCTGCTGCAGAACTCATTTCTGATGGCAAACACGAATTTATTCATCTTTAGTTCAATCCTTTGGCATTGCTGTTACTTCCTTCCCTGGAGAAGTACAGACTAAATAAAGATGATCTGTTCAACACGAGAGAACTTGAGCTGAACTTGCAAGGATAAGAGGACTTTACAGAGCTGAAAAGAAGGGAAATCCCTTCTCTTCCAGGGCAGGAACTTAAGAGTCATCCTACGGGCTGCAAGAAACGAAAGCAGCCACAAAACAAGCTCAGTGGGACTGTGTGTGTCTAGAACCCATCTCCTCCTGATGCTAACGTGTCCTGACCAAGTCTCTCTGTCTCCTCTGGGTGTGTTTTAGGGACTTTCCCATCCGAGGGATTCAGTTCTACGACGGGCCCATCAATGTCCAGAACTGCACGTTCCGCAAGTTCGCGGCGCTGGACGGGCGGCACACGAGTGCCCTCGCCTTCCGCCTCAACAACGCCTGGCAGAGCTGCCCCAACAACAACGTCACCGCCATCCGCTTCGAGGATGTCCCCGTGAGTCACCCTGCCCAGGGGGCCCTTCGTGCCTTGGAAATGGGGTTGTGGGCAAAAAAAAGGAGAAAATGTCAGACCGCACCGATTGTCTTTGCTGGAAGTCTCACAAGAGAAAGAAAGAGGAGATATGATGGGTGCAATAACAAGGAAGTCCAGTTGTCTGTCAGGTTTGCAGCAAAACAGATGCAGGCATCAGTTAAAAAAAATAAATAATAGCAACATTTAAGTGAAAATAATTTCCATTTCTGTATGACTCAGAAACTGAAGAATCAGCCCCCCTTTATTTTCAACAGTGGTATAATGTTAAAGCAACAGAAGGAAGTCTGTTCTGGAAGGCCTGACTGACCTAGAAGCAGAAAATACTGATTTTGGGGAATAGCCAGTGAAACTGAGCTGATGCAGGATAATTCTGCAGCCCTACACAACAGGATAATTCCAGACTCCAGTTCTGCAGACATAAATGAGAGCAGAGTCCAGCCAAAAGGGGTTTGCCACATTTTGAATTACAATATGAACCTCTGGGTGCTGGTCTGAACCCGTCCTGGGGCCTGTTCTTTTGAGTTATTCTTGTATTTGCCTGCACAAATACGTGCTAACTGTTTCACTGAGGTTCACCTTTAGCAGCTGTTAAATCCAACTGCCAAACATTACAAACAAATAAAGAAATAAAGTGGCTGGGCTGAAATGATTTGTGTTGCCTAATTTTCAAAAAATTAGCAGGCTTGCTCACAGGTCAGGAAAAGTGCTGACCAGTGCCAAATATGATGGGAAAGGCAAAATTCCCCTAAAAGTGTTGGTTGGTCTCTCTCACACTGCACGAGGCAGGCTGGTGACATGACATTTATTTATGCTGGATAAAAATATCAGTCAGAAGTTGCCTGAGCAGCCATTTCCCAGGGCTGACTGTTTCCCACATTGGTATGACTTCATGTGGTTTGGAACTTTGAAACTGTGTTAGCAAACAATGAGTGAAGTGGCTCTCGTGAAATCGCCCTGTCTCCTGAACCTTCCTCTAGAATTTTAAAACAAACCTACCCACTGGTGAGGCTGAAATTGTGGCTTTTTTAGCCTTTCCTCCATGGTCAGCAGGGCAATGTGTGTCTGCTCTGCCTGACAAGTTAAACACGCCTTTTAAGTCAGAAAATGAGTAATTTGAGCCATTGAGTGACCAAGGGCATCCTTTTCTTGCACCCTAAGTGGATAATTCCTTTCTGGAGATGTAAATTTGTTCCACTGTTTTGTTTAGATTACTTCAAGAGTCTTCTTTGGAGAACCTGGCCCATGGTTCAATGATCTGGATATGGATGGTGACAAAACATCAGTTTTTCATGATGTAGATGGTTCTGTGTCAGAATATCCAGGCTCATACCTGATCAAAGAAGATAACTGGTTAATCAAGCACCCTGACTGCATTGACGTGCCCGACTGGAGAGGCTCCATCTGCAGTGGGCACTTTGCACAGGTAAGGCTGCTTACCTTGCAGTATCATTTTCACTTTGGTTTATTTAAAATTTCCTGGCACTTTAAAACTTGACCTGTAGAAGTGGACTTTCTTCAGAGTTCTCAGTGTTTATTTATCAGCATGTCTGCACAGGTGGCTTTGAACATGAGAAATACTGTGGTATATTTTCTGAAGCCTTGGCCTTGGCTGCTGACAGCTCCAACAACTTCTGCCTGAAGCCTCCTGAGAGCTCCATGGGCACTCACAGATTAATACTCATAAATCCATGGGCTGTTGGCTAGTTATTTTCCCCTGATTTATGGAGGGAAGCGTTGCCCGCAGTGTTACGGGAAATGCGCTGATGAGTCAAAATTAGACTTCAGCTTTCATGGTCTTTCATCCTGTGTGTGACCACCAAACCATTTTTCCCACCACAGGAGGCCTGAGGGCTGCTGCCATGAGTCCTCACTTTCCTCTGCTGAGAGTGCCTGGTTTTGTCTTGTGTGTTGCAACAGTCAGGGTTTTTTGTGTGTAGTGCCACTACACACAGTTAGAAACTGGCTAGTTTCTAACCACTGAGCTGGGTTTCAGGCTTCTGAAATCCAGACAGAAAGATCCTTGTTCAGCACAAGTCAGATGTCCGAGGTAGATACTGTCCTGCTGCTGAGGGTTGCAGGATGCTGTGGAATACCTCATCCCTGCTGCAGCCTCTGGCACAAGCGCTTAAACTCAGTAGATGAGGAAATGAGCCTCTTTTTTTAATTATTTCTGAAAATAGTTTGCTTTGTTGAAATGGAAGCCTAAGGAATTGAACATAAGTGCACAGCCCACAGGTACCTGTCCAGGACACAGGACTTGCACCAGCTCACATCTATGGAGTATCTGAACCTTTCACAGTAGTTCATTAAACCCTTGCTGATCTTTTTTTTTTTGATCTTTGTTATTTTAATTTTTTTTCCATCTAGATATACATCCAAGCCTACAAACCAGCCAACCTGAAAATGAAAATAATAAAAAATGACTACCACAGTCACCCACTCTACTTGGAAGGGGCTTTGAGCAAAAGCACTCATTACCAGCAGTATCAGCCAGTTGTAACTCTGAGGAAAGGCTACACCATCCACTGGGACAAGACAGCCCCTGAAGAGCTGGCCATATGGCTCATCAACTTCAACAAGTGAGTGAACTGAATCCCAACATTCCAGCACAGTCATGTAACTGCACATTTTTAACGGGTGAGGTCATCACCTCATGAGCTCTTCCAGAATGAACATGCCTGTCACAGGAAGTCCATTGAGTTCACCATCTTTTCATGAGCCTTCTCAGGTTCCTGTTTCCTCCCCCAGGAAGCTCTGTAAGATAACACAGTTCATTTTTGGAAGTTCAGAGCTAGTTCATTCCTGCTGCATGGAAGTCACAGGTGTAGAAGTCAGGAGCATGTCTGCCCTACATGGCTTAACTAACCCATGGTTGTTATGTCTAATTTATGTCACATTGATCCATTCTAAACCATGAAAATTTTAACTGCACAGGAAAAAATTTATTGTAAATTATTTAGTTCAGCTACTAGCATGCCCAGGAAAATAATAGTTATGTTATAACTTGTTACAGTATTGGTCTTTGCTATTTTTAGGAATGACTGGATCCAAGTAGGGTTTTGCTATCCTAAAGGGACAACATTTTCCATTCTCTCAGACATCCACAACCGTCTCTTGAAGAAAACATACAAAACTGGAACCTTCTACAGAACCTCCCAAATGGAGAAACTGGAGCACAGATATCCTACCAAAGGGTACTACTACTGGGATGAGGACACTGGGTAAGATAGCAGGCCTTGCTGGCTTGGACACTGCTTTGGGAATGCTGCTGGAATTGTGAGCTGTTTGGCTAATGCCACTAGTGGGGATCATAACAAAACCAGGAAGGTTTTCTGGGAATGTGACCAGTGTTTGATTTTTCTGGGACTCCCAGGCCTGCCAGTCATTTACAGCCTTTGCTGCACTGCCAATTACTCTGGGAAATGCTTTTCCAAGTGAATACAAATTAGGAAAAAAAAACAAAACAGAAAGACAAAAGCAAAGTGCAAACCATGAAACTTAACTGAAGACATGCACAGCCCTTATTGTTTTAAACAACAACTATTTATAAACACCATGACAGGGTACACACAATGAACAGGAACTGAGTGTAAAGCCTGTTATTTTAAAGGATTAAAATAATAGGAAAGATAGAAAGAGCAAAAGAAAGACCTGAAATACAAAGCATGTATTCCTACATATATGTATCACTATAGAATAGAGCTCGGGAGGTGTTCAGGTGCTGTCTGATTTCTCTGTTCTATTTCTGTGAGCTCCCTAAACCATTTCTGAGATGAGTGTTCCCTTTTATTTGTATGAGGGATGTTGGGCACTATAAAACACAGTGCTAAGGGCTGCAATGAAAATTATTGCAAAGCATAGGAAGGAGACCACCAAAACTCAGTATGTTTTTGCACAAAAAGTTTGAAGGATGCTGTTTGGTTTTTTTTATCTCCTGCCTGCAGGCTGCTGTTTCTGAAGCTCAAAGCTCAAAATGAGAAGGAGAAATTTGCTTTCTGCTCTGTAAAGGGCTGTGAGCGAATAAGAATCAAAGCTGTCATCCCGAAGACAGCTGGTGTCAGCGACTGTGAAGCCACAGCCTATCCCAAGTACATTGAGACACCGATAGTGGAAGTGCCAATGCCAAAGAAGCTCTCTAGTGCACAACTGGTAAAGGAGCTGACTTCTTATCACAGAATCATTGCTCTTGTAAATCTGGCACATACTGTGCCCACAGACATAGAAAAACTTTGTGCCAGGGTCAGTATATGCTGTGCCTGATTTTCTGAAATGGTTCAGGCAGGTGAAATAATATGAACCAGATTCTTGCAATGTGTGCAGAGCCATTGCAAGCTGTATACTTGTTTTTTTGGGTCTCTGATGTGACATGCTGTTCTTGAAAGCACAGGGTGAAAACTGATGAGCTGGAGGACAGGATGGTCCAGGGAATGTGATTTTGGAACCTCTAGCTCCTCCAGGCTGTAAGAACGGCAGTGAAACACTGGGGCCTGAATAGTAGAGTTGAATTTTTCTCATTTATATAATGCATAACACAATTTCCCATATCCAGTCTAGTTCTGGAGGAGGAAGTGGGGTATTTATCTATTATTAGGGTTTTTTCACTTATTACCCGTGAAACAGGAATACACAGCAGAGCCTCAGAGAATTATGTGTCAGTTCTGCAAAGTAAGAATCACTGCCATTCAGTGAAACAATTTAACTGGTGACAGGATGAGCAGAGAGCTTACCATTGTGCCCAGTTTCATTAGTGCTTTAATTTGGCAAGTCAGTGCTTATTATATAGGTTCCTTGTTGATTGAATTTCAAGGTTTGAAAATGCAGCATTCAGGTAATGGACATTCTCACTAGAAAATCTGTTTTTTTCATTTTGCAAACAGAAGACCAAGGACCACCTAATTGAAGTGAAAATAGAAACTTACAAGAAACAGTACTTCCACCTGAAGGATGACTTTGCATACATTGAGGTGAGCAAATCCTCTCAACGAACTTAATGGGGTGCAATTCTACACCACTTGCTTTATCTTCATGGAAAACTTGCTTACAAAGTTACCATGGAGAGTTAAATTCGGGTCATTTCTGCTGTGTATATTGGAGGAAAAAAAAAAAAAGTCTGTATCTTCTCCTGCTGGGCGGGATAGCAGGACCTCAGAGACCTGGAGTTCTGCCCTTTGGAGCAAACAGCAGTCCTGTGCCTCAAGACTCTCAGTGCTTCTTACAGGTGGTTGTTTGCAATTGTGTTGCTGCAAGAGACCAAGAATATTTTTTTCCCCCTGCCCAGGTTGATGGGGTCAGGTTTTTCCTCACTGAAGAGGGTATCCAACTGGTTGTGGTTGATGGACATCACGGAAAAGTTGTTGATCGAGTAACATTCAAAAACTCCATTCTGCAAGGAATCCCAGCACAGATAGAGAGTTATGTCAACAACATCAAAGACCAGTGAGTAAATAATCTGTTCTCACTAAGGTGCATGTACAAGAATGTTGTATAACACATCTTTGTCTGGGATTTTATCACCCAACATGAGACAGACAGACAGCAGCAGGGCAATACACCCAATGTATCTTTGTGCCTGATGACTCCAGAAGAGCCCAGATGTGTGCAGGATATGCAGGCAGCAGCAGGATGCACACTCTTTGATTCAGGGACTGACTGAGCCCCAGATAATTTGCAGGGCTGCATGTGTTTAATAAACTGCAGAGCTACATTTATGTTGTGGGTTATAGACAAACTGCAGACTTAAATTCACAAAGTACTTATCCATACGGATGTGCACAGCTTGCATTTTTTTACTGCATATATGTTTCCTCAAATTGAGATAATTCCACAAATAAAATACATTCCCCTTTGCACGTTCCCCTGCCCAGACCTAAAGGCTGGATTCTTTTGTATTTTAAGTATGGCAGAATTTTGGAAATAGGTGGTAAGTAGCCAAAAGATGTTCCTGGATCTTGGAGGACAATGGCTTCTTCTGCTGGAAGGAGAATTGGAACCACATCAGAAATCCATTAACCAAAGGGGTTGTTCCCACGTTAGCTTGTGGAGTGCTCGTGGGAATATATTCAGTTATTATGAAATCTGTTTGGGTTTGAAATCTGATGTGTAACATTTAACACAAATATGAGTGCTTTGTTTACGAATCATCTGAAACAGCTGTGGGCAGATCTACAGGATATTGTTCTGGCATTTACTCTAGAGGCTTGGGGGAAGTCTGTGCAGAGTGCCATGCAAGTGCAGTCAGATGTGTTTCTATTGTCTTAAATAATTCTAGAGGTTTCAAAAAATCACATCGCATAGTTACTTCAGGGAAGCATGGTAATTTCTCACTTTTCTTTCATATAAAAAATAAGAAGTCCTTTTAGAGAGGCCATCATCCTGCTTTACAAAAATGTCAGTCCTGGCTTAATCCAGTTCCTGATCAGGAATAGTAGTAATAATATTACCACACTTTTTAAACAGAAGCACACTCAAAGGAAAAGCATCAGGCCAACAAAAGT
This sequence comes from Donacobius atricapilla, assembly GCA_013397315.1. NCBI lineage: Eukaryota > Metazoa > Chordata > Aves > Passeriformes > Mimidae > Donacobius > Donacobius atricapilla. Next base: position 134,846 of record WBMY01006632.1, read on the forward strand.
CTCAGAGAAGTGAATTTCTTCAGGTTTAATCTACTAATGAAAGAACAAGAAAGGACTTGAGACTTGCTAAGGGCATCCCAGGGAGAAAATGGGTCTCTCTGAGCAAAACAGGATGGAACTGCAGGTTGGAAACATTTAAATCATCCTAGAAAACCATGTTTAAAAATAAAAAAAACATGGCTTCTGTCTGCTTTCTAATGGGTTTTGGATGACTGGAAAAATAATCTATGACCAAACTGTTGGAAAGCGTTGGAAAGCATTAAAGCTGAAGCCACTGTAGTTCATGGGTGTGTGAACACACAGGCAGGAGTTAACAGTGCTCAGGACAAACAAGTGAGAAATGTGTTCTGACTTTTCATCCATCCACATATCTCTTTGTTTCCTTCAGCTCCATAGTGCTGGTGACATCTAAAGGAAGATTCATTTCAAGAGGACCATGGACTAAAGTACTGGAGAAACTTGGAGCAGGAGAGGGTTTTAGGTTAAAAGGTAACCAGTTTTCAAAAACTCATTTCTAACCTCCCATTATTCCAGTAAAGGGATTTTTTTCTGCTTCTAAACTTTGCCTTGCTTGTTTCTATCAGCATGTGCTCAAAGATCTTGGAAATAGTAACTTATTTATTCAGAAAGGTTGTATCTACTGCAGGTTTGGGTAACATGCTCCGTTTAAAAATGTAAATAGAAAAAATATGCTAGCAGTATTTCTTAGATGTAAATAATTTATGGGATTTGATTTTCCAGCTTCGTTCTAGATTAAAAGGCCTTTTAATAATAGAAATATTGAGCGTTTTCACCCACTAAATGGCCCAAAGCTGGAGTTTTTACTTGTCTGAACTTGTTTTCAGCTGGTTTTCTGTTGAAACATTCTGACTTGATGGCACAAAGCATATTGATTTCAGAGCATCACATATTGCATTAGAATTCAGCTCCATGTGCACATTGCTGCAGTCAGCTCTTCGAGCTTTTGGCATGATTCCATCTCTGTGCGTTATACACGTGGCTCTTGTGCACCTGCACCCCTCCAGCCATGAGGCATAGCCATGCACACCGGTGGGTTTCTGGTGCAGTCCTGGCACACTCCAAATATATTTGCTTTGATTTGCAGAAAAAATGGCTTTTGTCGGCTTCAAAGGCAGCTTCCGCCCTGTCTGGGTGAAGCTGGTCACCAGCGAGGACTCAGCTAAAATCTACCAGGCACTGCCAATTCCTGTGGTGAAGAAAATGAAATTGTGAGGCCACCCTGCTGTGCCTGCTGGCCGCCAGCGCTGCCCCGTGGGACGGACGGACAGATGGACAGAAGGACTGCTGACCGCTCTGCGCGGGCCTTGCCTGCCTGCGCCACTGGTGTAGCATTTTGTTGTTGTTGTTCAAAAAGAAATCTCACTGTAAGTAGCTAGAGTGGCCACATGTGACAGAAAAGCCTTGCCCAGTGCGCAGCGTGTGTCCCGTGCTGGCCTGCTCAGGCTGGCTCACGCACTGCGGCCGGCTCTGGCGGGACTGGGCAAGGTCTGGGCTGTTTCTCCAGGGGCTGCTTTTATCAGCACTCCTGCGACAGACTGACGTCAGTGCTGCCTCTCGAAGGGGAGTTCTTGGTCTGAAGACCATCGAGGATTGTTGCTTCTACCAGCCTCTAAGTTGTCTGAAGACTTTTTCTTTTCCATAGTGCAACTAGTTGCTCACGTAGACATGGAATGCCAGTTCAAAGACTGGTTGACAATCTGGGGTAGAAAGAGTGGATCTGAGTCATTACCTGGATGCTGGGAAGCGTAACTGGACAGTAAGCATTTCTCCTAAAGCTTCTGTGAGGTTTGATCAAGCTCTTTGGGGTGTGTGTGGTACATGCAGCCCATGGCACATAGTTGGGGAAGAAATGACAGAAGGAGTGGACAAAACATGCCAGCAGCGACTGATGGAACCACCTATTTCTCCTTCCTCAGAAATCTGCATTTTTCCTATGGATCAAAGAGTTTTAACAGTGGTTGTGCAAATAGTAAATTTTCCTTCAACAAACAGCTGCAGGCTAGAAGGAGAGCAATGTCAATTAGCACAATTTTCTTAACCTTTCCCATTCAGCCTTTCCCTCTGTATTACAACATGCAGGATCAGTTTATGGTTGCCAACTAAACCCATCCCAATTCAAGGCTTCCAATTTTTGACTGAGGATACTGGGACTTATTCAGCATCAAATAGGGTGAGCTGCCCTCACCTTTCCGAGGACATCAGAGGGAGCAGGATAGACTGCTCTGCTGTGTGTTGCTTTCTAATCCTGTCCTCAGGCTTACGATACTATGTCGTGGTCCTCCTGTAAGAATTATGGGGTCTTTCCAGGTGGCTGAAGAATTAAAGTGAGAATCCCAATGCACTAGTTGGATGTCTTGTACCTCCTTTCCCCCTCCTTCAAACCAATACCTGGGCACTGAAGGCAGATCAGAGTGAATTAGGACGTTACAGGGGCATCTCTTGAAGCTAGGAAATTAAACATTATCTTGTAAAAAGCACTGAAAGCATTTCTAGTGTTCAGTGATATTTCTGTCAGTTGCCCAGAAATACCACAAAGGTGTTTCTGGAGGCAGTGGCTGTTCGAAGAAATCTAAGGGCAGGGGGGAAGTGTGAAAGACATCATGACAAGCTTTTCAAAGAATGTCAATCTTGCCAGTAAGACTTGGGTTTGTTTCCCCACTTTATCTCTGCCTGTTCCCACTGCCACATAAATTTTTCCAGTTGCTGACGGCTACTTTGTTTATGTAATTAAGTTGTTTTTTTCCCCACAGTATCAAAAATGCTACCTTGAAGTTAGACTGAAAAGCAAGGATTCTGTGTGTCATTCCAAAGGCTGGGCTGATGCTGGTTTAAATCAGTTGCTCTGAATGTTAAAGCATGCATGAACAAAATTTAGATAGTACTGCAGGTTACATTCCCCTCAAGCCTCTCCTGGGTTTTGAAACTGGAAATGTTATTTTCAGACTTACTAAAAAATTGTTTTGAATTCACTGAATGTCATGTGTCTTTTAGGGAAAAAAAAAAAAAGAAAAAAAAAAGAGCCAAGCGTTTCCTCCCAGCTTCCCAACAAGAGTCTGGTAATGAATGCTCCTTAGGCTTTTGTGCCATTTGCAGAGTGAACGGGCAACATTTGTTAAAGACAATAAGGTCAGTTGTTTATTCCCCAAAATTCTTACGATAGTTTGGGGATTTCACAAATTATTCCATGAAAGAGTCGGTCTCACTGGTGTTTCGACGATGATCATCCAAAACATTTATTGGATGTCCCATGATGGCCAATACAGTGCCAGATCCATGAAGTCAAGGGAAGAGACTAACAGGAATTCCCTTGGGTCTGTCAGTTTGGCTTGTCTAAACCTTCCCCCTGCCCTGAGCCAGTGCCATTGGTGCCATTGCAGCAGTGCTGGTGGAACACGTTTGCCTCCAGGAGATGGACCAAAGCAGGAGTATTTCCTTCATGAGCACCTAGCAGAGGGTGGGCAGGAAAGCGAGGCTTGGGATGTTCCTGGAGTGGGATTTGGCTTTGTGCAAGCTCCAGTGCTGGGTTTCCCTCAGCAGTGCTGCACTGGCCACAGCCATTCCCCCTCTCCTGCTCCCTCCAAGTGTGTAACTTCCCAGGAGCATCCCACCAGGTGGGTCTGTCCCCTAGACTGCTTTGTTCAGCCTCTAGGAGCATGCTGCCTTTGTGCTGAAGTACGGCTTCTGATTTTACGGATTTGGGAATTCTCAGGGTGAAAGCATCAGACTTGGCTCTAGGAAAAACCTTTTTCTTTTCCTTTCCTAAAAGATCTCACCTTATTAAGAGAGAAAGCTTAAGCAGCTTGTCCTGTGCTGCTGAGCTTGTCGCGTGGGGCCTGTTTTGGAGCTGGGGAGGGAGTCCCGCTGTGAATATGGAACAGGGAATCACTGCAGGCTGCCAGCCCGAGGGAGGGCAGAGCATCGTGGCCATGTGCAGGGACAGCCACGCCAGGGAAGTGCCCAGGGCTCCTGCTGACCTGCACTGGAGCCATCCGTGTGTCCTCTGGAGACAGAACGGGACCTGGTGCCATCGCCAGTCAGCAAGAGCTTTGTGCCACAGGATTCCCGTTTGGTCTCTGTTCTAGAAACTGCACCTTCTGACCAGCGAATTCCCCCCCTGCTCGTCCTCTGCCCACCCTTACAGACCCTGCACACGCTGCAGTGACCCTCTCCGGGAGGTTTTATTTCTGCAGATGTTTCCATGTTTGCCTACACAGTTGCCATTGGTGGAGTGGGGGTTTTTTTGATTGCATTTTGTTTGTGTGTCTCTTTGTTTGCTCAGATGTTTGGGTTTTATTGCCTCTGTTCAATTGCTTGTTTTACCTGTCGCCGAAACAGCTGGTCCTTTTTCGGAGTTAGATGTTTGTACATTTTCTTATAGACTTTCCAATGAAAAAAAAGATATATTTTCTATTAATTTATTACAATGGCACTAAGACAACTAAATTGCAGACATATGAAGCATTTTTACTGGAGTTGAGCATTGTCCAGGTTGTTGAGGAGGTTGGCAATGTGTCTTTTCTGATAATCTGCTTTGCACTTGAAAGCTCTCTATGTCCACAGACCGTGGTGGTGCATTGACTGTTGGGTTTATGATGACAAGAGCTCTTGGGACGTTGTTTCCAAAAGATTGTGGCTTACAACTGAAATAACACGTAGTTGTTTGGAGTACACAATATTTATCAAAATAAATATTCAGTGCAAATTTCGTATTTTATTTTTGTCTCCCTACTTATTTCAAAAGACAAACCCAAGGGGCCAAGCAGCCCCTGTCTGCATTCACTGGCCGGTCAACACGGACCACAGCACCTTTCACTGCCTGGTGACAGCTGCAGGATGTGAGAGAGGGCGATGGGAAGGGGAGGAGAGGGGAATGGGAGGGGGATATTACAGCCATGGGAAAGGCCTGGATTTGGGGCAGGTGAGGCACCATTGGGTGACAGTCCAGGAAAATGGAAATGCACCCGATTCGAGGGGCTCAGAGGGAGACGTGAAGAGAGTGCCCCCATCTCAACTCCTGCCAGCACGCAGGAAAACATCGCTGCTGTGCCCCTGCTGCTCTGCGTGTGTGTGCTGTGTATCTGTGTGGCTGAGTGGAACTGTTACCTAAGACAGAAACGCATAAAAATGTAACACTATTGATTATGTTCAATAAAATACAAAAATGTTTTAATTTTTAGATGATATATTATAAAGATAGTATAAATTCTTAAAAGAGTATTACAGACTAGAAGAGAATGTAATCGTTTATCTTGGAAAAGACTTCTAAGTCCAACGGCCACAGCCAGGCATTCCAAAGCTCATTGCTAAACCATGTCCAGAAATGCCACATTACAATATATTATAATTTATGTGTATAATATANGCCGAGCCGTGCCGTTCCCGCCGGCTTCTCGAGGGCCCCAGCGCCAGGCTGGGCTGTCACAGCTCCCGCGGCCGCTGCCAGGCGCGGGGATGCTCCCTCCGCTGCTTCACAGAGCTTTGATCCTGCCCAGTCCTGCGGACCCCAGGAAACGCTGTCCGTCCGTGCCCCCAAATTACTTTTTCTGCGGTCCTGGCGGACTTTCAGAGCAGCCCGTCCATCGCCTCGGCCAGAAGCGGAGGGCGCTGTGATGTGTCCCTTTTCCAGCCTGTCTCAGGGGCTGTTCTGCCGGCCCCACTTCTGCCCAAAGGACGGGGGAGGGATGTGCACAAACCGGGGCTGCAGCCACCCCCTTCCTTCTTCCTGCGTGGCTTCTTCAGGACGCCCCTGAGGGGCTCCTCCGTGGGGGGATCCCTGTGCCATGGGGCTGAACCCGGCACGGACACTCGCCGGAAAACCTCGACAACCAAACACCAGGGAGAGCTCCAGCGCTCTGCAAACGGATCTGTTGGCAATTTCTGAGTGTAAGGCTCAGCTGGAGTTGTCTCAGCACTCTCAGGACATGATAAGGGGCCTGGGATAAGGGAACAGTGTCAGGATTCTACAGGAAATTGCTCGGGAGGAAGCCCCCTACAAATAAGTGCCTCTCTTGCTTTGCCAGAGGGTGTAATGTGAGATCACAAAGAAATTACCAGCCCCACCACAACCACATCTCCTCTCCTACTGTGTTAGTGTGGGATGAGCAGTACAGGATAATGTTTCTTAAAGCACGGATACCTCACGTGAAAGCAACGTGTCAGTTGATAGCAACACCTCAGGAAATGAATGCAGCTCATTTATTTCTGCTTTCCTGTAGAGCAGCTCCAGTATTCAAGCGTTACAGCTGCATCTCTTGAACACGGGCCGCTCTGATTACAAATCCAAAGTTGATTTTTTCATCCCAGAAAGTGAGACTGTCCTGGCTTATCACTACTGCCAGAAGTAACAGCATGGCTGAAACACATTTCAGGCCTTAGCTGGGTTATCTGAGAACTGAGCAATGTGGCTCAAATGGTGATGTTGTGTGGGAACAGAGGCTTAGAGGAGTGGTGATAAAAAGGAAAGTGGCCTTGCCCTCATTAGCTTACACAGCTCATTAGTTCACAACAAACTACCTGGTACCCACATTAAAGGCAAGATCTTGTTTTTTCAAGAGCTTGTGCTTAACTGCTGTCTTAAATGCCAAAGCATTTGCATGTCCGCGCTTCCATTAAGCTCCTGGCAACTCCATCCTACTTTAAGTGCAATTATCTGAACTCCACGCAGTGATTAACATGCTGTACAGCACCTGAAGGACAGCAGCTGACTATCAAGGCTTGGCAATGCACAGGGTATGGCTGTGGATACAACTGGCAGGATGAATAATAAAATACTCATATAAAAGTCTCATGTAATTTCAAATATGTACTATTTTGGATACTTCTGAAATATTATTTGAGATGAGGAGATGAAAACTGACTGATTTCTGATTTTTTTTTTGCAGAAAGAAGGTTGAATGAAATGGAGTTGCAGGAAGGACAAGTTAAAAAACTCTCAAATATACAAGATGGCCTACAGGCATGAATCTCAGAAATAACAGCAATGGTCACATAAATACACCCGTTAAACCTTTTTGCTTATTTTTATATTGACTCAGCAAGAGCTCAACCATGACCTTGCTTCAATACACCCTTGCACTACAATCATTCCTGTATAATTCAGACTTCCTCACTTCAGAGGAAACTTTATATAAGTTCCAGCAAGATCCTGGTCACTTCATGGTGCTGTTCAATCCTTGCACCTTGCAAGCAAATTCCAGGGTCTTGCTGTTCACATCTTTCCAATGCACACAGGGCCCTGATGACATGTAATTCTGCCACCAATTAAGGCAGCCAAGCTGATTTAAATATTAATGATTTAATGAATGCTCAGTGCTCTGGACAGTGCTTCCCACAGAATTAGTGGGCAGGGTGCCAACACAGAAGTCCAGCCTCTGCTTAGACACAACTGATTGAAACAACCTTTAAAAGCAGCAGATGTTACAGGCAGTAAAGATGGGCCCCCAGGGGTTTTTTTGAGGCATCAATAAATTATCTAAGGGAAAAAAGTTTGGGTTATAAACTCCATGCATTAGAGAATTCCAGTTGTTCTTCTGTAAATAACAAGGGTGTCTTCTGTCCCACTGCACCAGAGACACAATTCTGGAGTAAGAAAGAAAAAAGGGTTCTCAGAAGTTGCAGCCTTTGCCCATAAGATGGGGAAGAGGCTGAAGCTCCTTTAACTGTCCCATTTTCCCCTCCCAAACCACCAATATCTATGTAATAACAATAATAAACACATACAACACAAATTTAAGAACAATTAAGTATTACCATTATTACTGTTAATTTAAAGGATGCTTAACAGATCTGGTTTTCCTATCACAGGAAGAGTTGATTTAATGCCACTGATAACCCAGCCAGTATCAGCACTGGTTTGTTAAGTAGCACCACACGGGAAAGGAACAAAGCGTTTCCCATCTGTCCCTGGCTGAAGTCTGGCAATGTGCAATGCCTGACTGTGGTGTGTTACAGCAGCTTTTAAAAGGCTACTCAAAAACTGCTCTGCACAGAGCTCTCCTGTGTCCAACCCCCTCCACCACCTGACTACTGCAGGAGAAAAAAATACCATCATCCAAAAACCCAAGTGGAGTGATTTTCCTTCTTCTTTTCCTTCCTGGCAATTTGGTACTACCCCAATTCAGTGAGATTTGTCCTGTTAAAAGGGCATAGTATAAAAGATAAAAAATAGTGATATTCAAAAATAGTTCATTGTATCCCAGAGTAAGAATTATCAAATAGCAAGGTATCAATGGACTTAGTAGGATGGCAATCTTAATAAAGAAGAACATGACAGTACCAATGAATTAGGCATTTTAAAAAGAGGCATCCCCTCTATTCAGGCACAGGTTTTGAATTTCTATAAATATCCGATGCAATTAAAAGAAAAAAACCTCTGGAAAAGGCAGTGTTACTCCCTGATTAAAAAAGGAAATGAGCCACAGATAAAAGAATGGAAATAATTTATAAGCTTTACCAGAAACCTATTGAGAGCAGTGGCCAAATACCAGATAAGAGTAGGTTGTTCCGTATCTTTACAAAATGGTGTTTTAATTTATGATTTCCTTTTTGGGACAAAATTGAAAGAGTTCAGGAACAGTGACAGAAAAGTAGATTCTCTTGGAAGTCAAGGCTGACCTGACTGTTCAGACTAATACTTTGACCCCTCTAAGTTAAGACCAGAAATCTTGTTATAGTTTGTGTCAGAACAGTTTAAAGAAAAAACCCCAAATCAAAAAAACCCAGAATATTTTTTCCAGTATTTTATTACATAAAAAGTTGATTGTCCATTGGAAATTTTTGACAAAGTGCAACGACATCCTGTGTAGCATCAATAACAAACTTCTTTTTCTGACTAGGACAGCTGGGTTAAAAATTTAACAGTAGCTCAGAAAAGTTAGTTATAGCACTAGAACAGAGAAACCACTATGCTGGGAGGAGAAAGGCAGCAGATGTTTCACTGTCATGAAAACAGATGATTTTCCATATACCTCTGTATAGAACTGGGGAAAAAATAAGGAAATAGTAAGAGCTATAATTACCACCCTACTGGTTAAAATGAGTTTTAAAGGAGATGTCTGAATGTCCTGTATGTGGAACCAGAAAAAACTGTTGAAGGCCTGATAGGCCTCCAAAGGAGACTCCATCATCTGAGGTACTCATAAAACATTCCTGGTCTTATGTAACTTTTTGACGATATTTATTTATAGATATATTAATATGTGTGATAGGGTTTGAGCTTCTTAAATCATCACCAAGCATTTGGTTATGTAACGCTGTCCCAGGACAAGTGCAACTGTCCCAAAGACTTTACCAGTTTTAAAAGGCAATTCAGGTTATTCTTGAGTAATGAACTGTAATAGGAGAGAAAGATTGGCTGGGGTAAAGCAGCTCCTGCCAGACTGCAATATTACACTTACTGCAATATTTCAGTATTTGTTTAGTGTAAAGCATGAAAAAGGGAGAAGAAAAATGGAAGAGTAAACTTATTTTGTGAAGGCAGCATTTTGTGCTTTATATAAAAAAGCAACTGCCAAGTCACCACGCAGATTAAACACCCCCAAAAACCCAAACAAACAAAAAACCCCCAACAAAACAAAACCCAAAACACTTTGAAATTTGATTAAGCTATGTGGCACAAGACATACCTGCATTTGGCATGGGCAACTGACCCAAAAACAACCAATCAACCAAAAAAAACGGTAAATTGGCTGGTTCAATTTTAACAAAGCTCCTTTTAACTAGAAAGGGGAAAGACCCAATCTACTGTAAATGTAGATTTACGAATGACTGAAGTATCTATACTCAAAAGCTGGGCTATAGCTATAGTGTAGTAATTGTTTCTCCAACAGTCTCAAACCCAACCTGATCAAAAAGGAAATAACATTAGGAGGAATACAAAACTGGACTTCCATGCCTTTCTGATCAAAATCTGAATTGTCACCTCTATACCATAACTTTGAAAAGCAAAAACTCATTAATGTTTCATTTTTATAGTTTCATCTGATCTCTGTTTTTCCCTTGAGAAGCAATATTGTTTACAAAGGGTGGGGCTAACCCAGAATATGTGACCAAATGATAAATTAGTTATGCACAAGAATTGGACAGCACATCTCAACTATCCAAATATCTACTGAGACTCTTCTCCACTCCCCTGCACATCTGCATTAGTCAAAGAATATAAAACTAGTTAATCCTGAAGAAACAAATTTTAATTTTTCACTCAAACAGGTATAGGCCTGTTTAGTGAAGTGTAGCTGCAAAGGTTTCTTTAATCTAAATTCATACAAATAAAATTAAATAAAATCAATCAACTGGAACCTTCATCAACATCATTTACAGACCTTACATACAGAAGCCAAGGATGAGTTAGGCTGCCTCTTGAATACATAACCAAACACAGATGTATTTAAAAGGTTTTACTACTCTTCAAGAAAACAGTAAGTTTAGTGACATCTTTTATTTTTGAACAAGGACTCAGTCACAGTTTCATACTTTTGATACCAAGTATTCCACAAGATCAACCATTATGGTTCAATTAGGACCTTTTATCCGAAACACTTGGATTTTAGCACCTCAAAGAAAAAGTAACACCATATCAGTATTGAATGAAGACAGCTGAGAGTTCATCCTCTGCAAAATGATGTGGACCACACTGCTTGGTGCCTTTAGTCCCCAACTGTAGTAAGGCAGAAAGGAAACAATTCTAAGCAAAGCATTTGACTGGATACAGTCCGAGTAAAAATAAAACCCCTCCAATTATATAAAGTATTGGCTCCCATATGTCCAACTTCTTAGTATTCAAATCAAATGGTCATTTACAATCAACCACATCAGTCAGGAATCTGTACCAAGAAAAAAACCCCACCAAAATCTGACCAGATCAGCATCAGTGTTAGGTCAAACTCAAAGTTTAACTCTGTGCTGCAACCAGCGCTTTTTCAAATATTTAAACAAACCATTAAATCAGTAAATCAAATTAACTTCAGAGTTAAAGCTTTTTCTTCCAACTCACTGCCTGAGGAACGGGGCCCACGGAACAGCTGCTTCCACAGGCACAGTCCTTTAGCAGCAGGAGTGCTGAATGCCCTGCATGTCTCCACTTCTCACCAACACTGCTCGTGCAGGTGCTGCAATTCCATTCACTTCTGAAGGGCATAGAGTGCCCCTCCTGTGCAGATCTGGAGTGCATCAGCAAAGCTCCTACATAGCATCCATCACACTCCTGGGCACTACCACAGATTTCCTGGGGCACAACGGGTTGAGTTTATTTTCAAGAAAGAGGCAGTCTAACCAAACATGCCCTAAACCCTGTAATTTCAGGCATCTTTGGCCACTGTTTGCAACTTTGGGCAGTTTTGTGCCAACTGTGTCTATCAAACCATCTTCGAAGAGAACCTTTTCACACTGCACTTGGCTCTCTGAGAGCTGTGAATCCACAATTTGCACACCCAAGATGGACACAGCTACTACAGATGAACAGCAGTGTGTTCTGAAAACATAATTCTTCTTTTCCACTTAAATTAAGTTTGTGATGTTAAGACACACAGATTTGTACGCTAGTTTCAAACAACAAAAACATAAAAAATTACAAATGAAAGCAGTCAATTGCTGGCATGAAGCATTACCTTTCCTGTAACTAAACAAATGGTCAACAGCAATGAGTAAACTGGTGAATTTCAACATAAATTTAACTTCAGTAGTCTCTGCTTCCTTCCTCCCCAAAACCCAGGACTCCTCAGCAGATTCCCTTTGAGGCGCAGCAGAGCAGGATTCAGTCTGGGCACCGTGGCCGTCATAGCTCCTCTCTCTGGTTGGTTGCTCGGTTGTCCTCTTTGACGCCATTCGATTTCTTCTCTGCATCTTTTTTCTTCTTTGCTTTTTCAGGTTTTGTTTTGTTTTTCACTTTCTCACTTCCATCTGCTCCTTTGCCAGGATAAACCTGACCTTCCAGAGTAACATCTGCACACCTTTCCTGATTTATCAGGAAGTCTTTGATCTCCCAGGCGTAGCCACCATCCCGCAGCATGAAGATGGCCCGATTGGAGTCAACAATAAATCTAGAGGAAAAATCCACATTTTGTTCAGTTAACTCTGTGCTTTTCAAACACTCCAGCATTTGCTCAGAGCCCCCATGACTGAGGCACACGTTTAAGAACAAGAAGCTGGTCTAGCTGTTGCCTGGGGATGGGGACAAGAGAACAATCTTCTAGCACATTTAAGAATAAAATGCATGAAGTGTATAAATAAGTAACCAAGGAAGTAAGAATAAGGAAATAAATTTAAAACTGATTTGGCACTATGTAAAATCCACTAATGAGCATTAAATTTGCTTTATACACTTCTTGCAACCCTTCTCAGTCTCAATACGAGAGCACAACATTCTTCTGTTTCAAAATGATGCTCAGAGAGAAAAAGAGTCACATTTTTTAGCAGGGGACAAAAAGTCTTTTGTGATGACAAGTCTTCAGAGGGGGATGCTTTCCATCAAGCACACAGAGGCAGCTAGAAGTGATAAATAGCTGAAACATAGTGAGATAAAAAGAATCTGCATAAGCACTGAAGAGGTTTCTGCACCACACCACAAGTCTTGTCACAACTGACAAAGGGAGAGAAACAGTAATGGATGATGGAGGTGGAGAACAGCAAAGGATGAACAACTGAAAAGGTTTTCAGGAAGAAAGAAAGGGTTCTGCCAAGGCAAGAACTTTATCCCTGTGCACAACAGCTCACCTTTGCACGTCGTAGTTTGCGTTGAAGAGGCTGCCCTGCCACAGGCTGGTGATTTCCTCCGTCTCCTTTTCTGTGGGATTTCCTGACACTGTGACAAACATCATCAAAGTCTTCCCCTTCTTGGTCAGCTTCAGGATGCTTTCAGGCTTGCCTGGATCTATTTTTGAGAAATCTATTGGTGCCGGAGGCCTCTTGTGCTCAGGGAGATCTCCCTCTTCAATGTCATCATCTTTCTGTTTTGAAAACGACAAGGAAGCTTAAACTCACAAATATATTTTGGGTCTTTTTTTTTTTTTTTAATTTCTCTTTGTTTAGAGAATAACTATACTTTGATAAAATATTTTTAGCTGAATGATGGAGATTGTGAAACCAAAAGAAATAGTGACTGTTGTTTCAAGATACTTCACCAAGAGTGCTCTTTCCACTTATAAACCTCCCCTGAAAATGATGCAGATTTTCATCCTGACAGGTAGAATCTCATTTTATCACACACTGATAAATATTTCAGTCTTAAGGCTAATTCAATACAATTCCACCTACAAAACTCATAAAATGGTATTATTTTTTTCTTCACAGTTTCACAAATATTTATTATGCATGTGAAATGAAATGGGAAAGTTGCAATAAAAAGCCTCATACACACATGTATGAAAAAAACATTAATCTGATATTGCTTTCAGAGATCAAAACTCACTTCTGAGAATCATGTGATTGGTTGAGAATTTAAGTTTCCTTACTTTGTGACTTTAAACAATTAAACACACAAGAATTCAGATTTTCTGTGTGCTTATGCCACAGAAAGACTTTAATCAAAGATGCCATCACTTTTCTCATTAGAGAACACACTTTCCGTGTTCTCTGACACACAGATGCAGCTCACAGCCTGATGACATAATCACCCAGAATAAATCCCTCCTACAAAAAAGAAAAAAGTGAACCTCTTGGCTGACAGCCATTTAAATATTTGAAAAGGCACAAACTGCTGCCCCTTAAAACAGCTCACAACTGGTGAGCTGAATATGGTGACAACTTACATTTAGCCAGAACCTGATTTCTGTAACAAGTGTTTGTATCATAGAATTAAAAAGCAAAAAAATAGAAAACCCCACAGAAGTCTCATACTGGCATCCACCCAAGCACCACTAAATGAGCAGGAATTAAGGCAGATATTTTAGGTGTTGTCGTGACTTCAAAATGCATCACTCCACTGGGAACATGAACTGTAGCAGCAGATAAAGACACTCTCCTTCAGAGGCCTCAAAGGTCAGGAGCCGAGCTTGATTTCCAGATCTCGGAATGCATCACCCTCACATCTCTGCACACACACACACACCCCCAACAGCATCCTCCCACACCCACGGAGCCACGCTCCTCCATGCCAAGCTTCAGACTAGTGACCCATGGTCCTTCCCCAGCTCATTTCTGCAGTTTCTGCTCTTTCTGACAAGAGTTTAAAGTTCAGGCACCACGGAGAGAAGCTGTAGGAGCCTTAGATTTATCCTCGCTTTCCTTACTAATTATGTCTTTGTTTCAATTTTACAAGTCTGAAACATGCTTTCAAGTAGTTCACACGCCCAGAAGTTTCTGAAATGAGTGAAGTGGAGGAAAGAAGAGCCAAAGGAAAGTCCCTGCTGTCACTATGTGGGAGCATTACTTATCTTACAGGAAGCCACAGAATGGTCAAACTAGAAAAGTACAGTGAAAATAGAAAAATGTCATATGATTGACTGAAAAACATTCTCCACAATTTAAAGCAAACTGAAGCTTAAGACAAAGACAGCTTATTTCACAGTTTTGAAAGAAAAAAGGCAGAAAGAAACATTTACAAATACTCTGTATGAAATGCAGAAACTGACTTTGGATTTAGTGACATCAGCTACTAACCTGTATCACCTATTTTTTTTCCTTAACTATTCAACTAAATGCTCCTGAAGTTGTATTCTTACAGTTTGAATTGGTAGTATTACCAGATGATGCCAAGAGCTCCCCTAGATGGCATTTCTTATTTTCTGCACAAAATGTCATGCAGCTGTGCTTAAAGCTATCTAAAAGATAAAAAAGTGAAAGGAAAGTGTAAGCTTTTGCTTTGAAAAGTCTAGCAGACTATCCTGGTTTAGGGCAAATTTGGGAGGAATCTTCCAAAGGGATCCCTCTAGAAAGCAGATTCAAGTGGCCCCTCCCTAACTGATGTTGTCACACACACACACACTTTGGTGAGAAGGCATGAACTATTTATTTTAAAAGATTTGACTTCATTTTATAGTATTTCTACAAAGGCCAGGGATTGGGGGAGAAGGCTGACACCTCTCCCCATCCCACTGGTCAAGACAACCGTCTATCAGCTGTCCGTATCTCTAAGAACAAGAATGTAAATTACCTTGAAATTATGAAAACATTGCAAGTGTTTATACATCACCCCAGCGTGAGAAACAACCCAAAACCACGAAAACTGTGAACAGAAGAGAAGGCTGAAAAAATCAGGGCGACACCAAACTGGTTTGGGGAAAGATTTCCTTGGAGAAAAGGGGATAAAACCCCTGTTTATTTAACAAGCAAAGTATTCATAAACATAAAAAATGAATAATATTAAACAATTAAACCTCTCACTCTTCTGAAGAGATGGCAAATTCAGAAAGTCCTTTTCATGAGGTGTAGCTCAGCTCACTCAGACTCCTATCAGTCCCTCCTGCACTGGAAAATGCCTTCCTGAGCCCCAGTGGGCCACAGGTGTGAGCTCCTGGCGTTTTTCTGGGTTTTCAGTCCAGAGCAGGCTGATCAGTTCCAAGAAAAAGAACAGCCACAGTCCGGGAAACTTCTCTGCCTTAGCTAGCTAAAAACTACCCAAAGCAAAGGAGAGCTCTGCCGCTGTCCGGGCTGCAGACAAGCAGTCTGTGAGAAGGAAAGCTGAAGCTCTTATCTCTGTGTTTTGAATACAGCTGACTCAGACATTCTGCTGCTTCTCCTTCTTCCCCCCTTCACTCTCAGTTCTAGTTTTAAAGGTGCAAAACTTATTTCTGGGCTAAACACACTAATGGGGATACAATTCAGCATCATTAAGTCACCCCAGGACACAGACTCAGTCACCTAAACAGTAACATGAGGTTCCAGGGGGAAAGAATTACATAGACACAGGAAAAACTGCATATTCCTTCATTTGCTCCTCCCCTCAGCTCCTAGTCTCAGAAATTTCTCATAAATGCCCTGCATTTTGATTTTTAAAAACATTAGTAACACATGCCACTTAATTGCTTTGCCAATTCAATGATCAGAGTCAAGCCTGAGAAACCCTGGGCCTGAAACAGTAATGAACTATTTAAAGCACCTGACATTTCAGTAACTAAGAGACCTCCAGCCCAGATTCTCAGTTCTGTGTCCAGCTCCCCAGGAGAGTCCCCTTCCATGAGGAAAATCCCTTGGTGGCTTCCTCCAAGCTCTAGTTGTGCAACTGAGCTGCTGAAGCACCTCTGCCTCTTTGCCCTGTGGTCCATCCTTGTTTTCCACCAGATCACTCTCCTGGATCACCGGGCAGTCATGCACAGCGTGCAAGGGGCGGCAAGAGATCCTGCGCAGAGAGGCGGCTGCTCCTGCTGGGAGGGCTGCTGGAGCCACAGACTCAGGCTTGTGGCCGAACCCAAGCATGCCATAGCCACCATCCTCCAGTGCTTTTAGACTAATTACCAGGGAAACAAAAAATATTTGGAGTGATTTCATTCAGTTGAAAGTAAAGACATTTGATTCTGTACAGCTCTATGCCCTGTGCCCCTCATTCCCAAGCATAGTCCCTGCTCTTACCCGAATTCAGTGGCCCCTTTGTTTCTCTTCTCATCCCACTCCATTAAGTGCACTCATGCCCTTTCTTCTCCTCCAGCCACCACCCCCCTCATGCCCTTTACATTCCCTGTGTATCCTGACTCCCGCCCGGCAAAATGCCCTGCAGCTGACCATCCCAGGAGACCAAACAACCCCTAACTGTTGAGCCCTGCCCCAGTCCCTGTCCTGCTCCGTGTGCCCCTCCTCAGGGGCACCCCCAGCTCTCTGCCACATCTGCATTCGTGCAGCTCACTGTGACCTGGATGAGGGACCTGCTCCAGCTGAAAAGGGAAAACCCTCAACAGCCTCCTGACCTGCCCACGAGGGCTGGAGTAAATATACAGCCAAGAGTTACAACAGCATTAACTCGAGCCTCCCTTTCAGCCATCTCATTAAAAAAGAGATGCTTTTAAGATTTTTTTTTTCCTACAAGTCCAAATTTAGTACAAGTTGGGAAATATTAAGCCTTGATTTTTTAGCAGCTAGGCCTGCTGCGTCCTTGGCTGATACAACCAACAGAAAAGTGAACTTTGAGCTTTTTACTAATTTTATTTAAAATTTTAACTCAATTTCCTAAGAACCTCCCTTCCTAAAGGGATATATGCAGTAACAATCCATGGGATGCACAAGTACATAACCCACCAAGCAGAACCAAGGCAGGCATCGATACTTCCTGTTACTTTATCTAAAATTCACATATAAAACACGCTTCACCTTGATTTACAGCTGCAACTGGTGTTACATAAAACAGAAGTTTTCTATTATTTCCTGCAGGGTTTTTTGCAAAATATTCCAGGGAAAAACCTCACGTGGAAGAATAAATAACAGTGAGGAGCACTCTGCCATTTAGCAGATAATGACAGAACAGAACATAGTGAAAAGAATCTAAAAGTGGCATGGCAACCACATGGAGAAGAGAGTGATGGGAAACCGCCGAGAAAGTTAAGGCAGCGGGCTGATAAGGATGAAGGCGACGAGAGAGAGCTGGAATTAGAAGTTGTTACTATGAGGAGAGATAGGAAAGAAACACCAAACCAAAACAGCGACGTATCTACCCTGTAAACGTGAAATGAGTATTTCTCCTGGAAGCCACCCCTCGGTCACATGTGTATCGTTCAATACTTGGAAAAACCCCAGATTTTTCGGCCAGCCGAGGCTGCTGGCAGGCACCGAGCACCTGGCTGGGTGCTGGGGCTCTGGGAAGGCGGGACAGGGCCAGCCGGGCGGGGCAGGCTGAGGGCCGCTCGCCGACTTTGAAAGTCACACACACGGACCCAGAGCCTCGGAGGAAGGAACACGGCACCGGCCCCCTCCATCAGGCTCGGGGATCCCTCCCGCCCGGTCCCGACCAG
>WBMY01006632.1:162088-225080 GCA_013397315.1 Donacobius atricapilla
CGCCCCGGCCGAGCTCGCTCCCCGCAGCAGCGGCAGCCCCGGCGCCCAGAGCCTTTTCTTGCCTCCCGGCGATTAATGGAATGATGTTGCGGAAAAGGCAGAGCGATCCTGCCGGGCTCAGTCGGGACTGCTCGGGCGGCGGCGGAGGCGGCGGCAGCGGGGTAGCGAGCGGCATGCGAGTGCCCCCCCGGCGCTATGGCTAGCGGCGGCTCCGGCAAGTCCAGCAGCGAGGTCTCCGGCGGCGGCATCCCCAGCAGCAGCTCCCTGCAGAGGAAGAAGCTCATCTCTATTTGCGACCACTGCAAGATCAAGATGCAACTGGTGGCCGATCTGCTTCTACTGTCGAGCGAGACCAGGCCGGTGAACACCGAGAGTCTGTCTGTCTTCGGTGAGTCCTTTGAGAAGTGCAGGGACACGATCATTGCCAGGACCAAAGGACTCTCCATCTTGACCCATGACGTCCAGAGCCAGCTCAACATGGGACGCTTCGGGGAGGTGGGAGAAAGCCTGATGGAAATGGGGGAGCTGGTGGTCTCCCTGACCGAGTGCTCTGCCCACGCTGCCTACCTGGCTGCAGTGGAGACTCCGGGGGCCCAGCCTGCCATGCCTGGCTTGGTGGATCGCTACAAGGTGACCCGATGTAGGCATGAGGTGGAGCACGGCTGCGGGGTCTTGAAGACCACCCCTTTGGCAGATATGAGCCCTCAGCTCCTGCTGGAGGTTTCTCAGAACATGTCCAAGAACTTGAAATTCCTGACAGATGCCTGTGTGCTGGCCAGTGAGAAATCCAAGGATAAATTTGCTAAGGAGCAGTTCAAACTCAGTGTCAAATGTATGAGCACCAGCGCCTCTGCCCTCCTGGCCTGCGTCAAGGAGGTCAAGACCTCACCCAGCGAGCTGACCAGGAACCGGTGCGTCTTGTTCAGTGGACCTTTGGTGCAGTCTGTCTATGCTCTGGTGGGCTTTGCCACTGAGCCCCAGTTTTTGGGTAAAGCTGCCACCATTAATCCGGAGGGCAAAGCTGTGCAAACTGCCATCCTAGGAGGAGCCATGAGTGTGGTATCCGCTTGTGTGCTCCTGACCCAATGCCTCAGGGATATAGCCCAACACCCCGAAAGTAGCACCAAAATGAGCGATTACAGGGAAAGGTTGAGGAACTCAGCTTGCGCCGTCTCAGATGGTTGCAACCTGCTATCTCAGGCACTAAGAGAAAGATCTTCACCCAGGACTTTACCGCCAGTGAACTCCAATTCTGTGAATTAACCCCCACATCTTCTGTTTAGATCCCAGTCATTGCTAAAGGAAAATAATATCCCACCTCCTCACCCCTTTTTTGTATACCAAAGAATTTGCTTGGATGAGCCCAATCCTTTGATTTCGTGTGGTGAAGAATCAGAACATACTCAAACTATATGTACTAATAAAGGTAGCCAGTTTTGGCTTCTTTCTAGTTTGCTTTGAAGTTAAGCAAGTATCTGCAGATAAATTTTCCTTTATTCAACAAGGTCTTCACACAAGTGGTAAAACTGTTTCAAAGTTTTTTTTATATTTGGGGAGGTGGGGGTATCTTAGAAAAAGGAGGAAAAAAAAGAGCTTTAATCGCGCTGGGTGCGGTTTTTAAAGTTTGTCTTGTCTTGTCTTCCGAAATTTCCCTTCTAAATTTTGCTGTTCGGTTGTGCAGGAAAAAGGTTACCTCAGTTCTTACTCATTTAAAAAAATGAAAAAACCCAACAACACATAGATGATGGATGTAGCTACTATTTTGTTTGGTTTTGTTTTGTATGACTTTTTTTATTTTGCATCAAGTGTTAGGTTAGAAGTGCATTTGGTGTGTAGGAGTGGAAGGACTGGAGGTTGTGATTATGTTTTCCATGTGTTGATTTCCAAACTGGGGGAAAAGCTACTGTGAGTGTTTAAACAAACAAACAAAATTACACTATAACAAAAGTGATTTTTAATTTTTTTTCCAATGTCAGTTTTTATCTTGCATGTACTGGAGTATTTATTTCATCTATTAAAATGTTATGTTTCTCAGATGCTTTTCTGTGAATCTCTTAATACTTGAATAATTGAACAACTAGGCCTGTTTGTATTGTATGTCATTTCCCCCAGGGAATGGGTGGTACAAATGTAACTGTAAGTTCTAGTCAGCAGCATACAGGCTTCAATTCAGTTCTTTTATTTGCATAAATACTGTCCCTCTCCCAGTACCACCCCTCCTCCTTAGGAGCCTCTGACAGAGCTACTCCAGTTGTGTCTGTGGACAGCTGGGCAGTGCTGCGCACACTGGGATTGCTGTGCACTGGGACTGCTTGGCATTGGGATTGCTCTGCACTGGGATTGCTCTGCAGAACGCTGGTGGTGACTGCAGCAGGGCACAGCCTGCCTTTGTCTTTATCAGCGTGCGGTGTTATCGTTTGAGAAGGTTTTGTATTTTAATTCTTGCAGATGTTGTAGGCCATCTGTGTGTTAAATCTGTGAGTTTCAGTATTATTTCTTGAAAAACTTAACTCTTGCTTGGTTAGCCTGGCATGTGCCATGTCTTCTGGGGATTGTCAAGGTTTGTTGGAGTGAGTGCTTTAATTCCTCAAGGGTTTATGTTGGAGCTCCTCACTAGAGATTTCTATCAGAGCAGTTTGAGTTTGATGTTGTGGATTACAGGAGACCATGGCTAACTTTTGAGGTGCAGCTGACCTCCAGCTGAATTCCTTGGGAGGTGGGAGTGGAGCTTAGTGCATACGGCAGTAGTTCCCAGAGTTGCAATGATGAATGCTGTCAGTCTGGTCTTTGTGGCCCTGTGGGATTTGTTGCCTTCTATATGTTCTGTTAAAGGTAAAGAGAAGAGCAAGTCTTCTGGAAAGGAGGTTTTGTTTCTCTGTCCTGCTCCGTTGTGTAATTGTGGGGGTTTTTTCTAGGTCTGCGGATCAAACCATATTGAAACTATTGGATGAAGCACCTTAAAAATGTTGTTACTGTGGCTTAATCCTTGACAAATACCATCCTATTTATATTCCTTTGAAGAAGGAAGGCTTTGGGCTTTGGGTATGGAATGGACCTGGAGTAGTGAAAGGTCTTTGTTTTATAGCATTATTGTTTCTCTTGCATATGGTGCTTTTACTGAAGTGGAGGGAAACGTTACTGGGTGGTGGGCAGATCCATCTGTTGGAGGAGATACAAGCAGCTGTATCCCTATCTTCAGGGTTAGAGAACAACAATTCCTCAAGTGCAGTGGACCTCTGTGCTAGGTTTTTTTATATTTAAATGGAACTTTACTGACTTCAGTGAATTGCACGAACAAGACTTTTCTTTGCCGTAATCAGCCCAGGCTGCGCTCCTGCGGGGTGTGATGTTCTCACCATGCGGGGTGTGCCGCAGAGGCACAGGTGCCCACAGCTGTGAGGTGAACTACAGAAGTCCTCTCACCGTTTTTTAACAAATAAATACATGCACACAGTGTTCTAACTTTGACTGAGATGCCTTCACAGGTATTTCCTACCGGGTCTCACGTGTGCACACGCAGGCGTTTTCCCGTCTGGGTGGCAGGAGCAGCTGTGGGCGTCAGGAGGGACTCGCAGGAGGCCAAGGCCATCTCCAGGGAGCTCCCGTGGCTCTGCTGGTAGCAGTATCTGCTCGCCTGTCCTCCATCCCTCCCTCCCTCGTGGGTGTCTCCGTGGCTCCGCAGCTCCCCAGCGCTGTTCCCCCTTGTCCGCGGGGCTCTGCGGGCAGGAGGAAGAGCGGCCGGAGCGGGCGTGGGGCGTGCAGGATGTGCTGTCTCCTGCGGCCGGCGGGAGGTGAGGGTGAGGGTGAGGAGCCCGCTCCGCCCTTCCCTTGCGGGTCCCGCACGGGGCCGGGCCGCGTGTGGGACGTGCGGGATGGGCTGCGGGGCTGCGGGGCGCAGGTACAGGGAGCATCCCTAGCCCCGGGCCTTGCCGCTCGCTGCGGCCGGCAGTGCTGCGGCCTCCTTCCTTCAGGTACAAACCTGAGAGTTCTGGGGGGCAGGTCTGCGCCGCGTCTGACAAAAAAAAGTAATGTCCCACTGGCTCTTTTGATGTTTCTACTTAATAGCTTCTGGTGCTGCTGAACTAATTGGATCCTTTTTGATTCATTTACACATTATTGAGGTTATATGGATCACAGTACAGCCTCCTTATTACCTCTGCATAGGAAAAGCCCTGTATTATTAACAATGCTGATTTTTGTTGCGGTAAGATCTTGTTTGAAGTGGTTTAGTGCAATTTTTGTTTTAACAAGGTTACTGTAGATTCTTCCCTTTCTTACTATTTTTTTAAGTGAGGTACATGCATATATAAATAAGTACCTATCTTCTTCTTTTTTCAATACTGAAAGAAACCGGACTGCCCTAGGTCTCCCTTTGCTTTTGAGCTTTGTGAGATCTGGAAGGATTCAGTTTTATAAATAAAGTGGGAAATGCAGCCAGGCCATGATTTTTTAACAGGCCGATTAAAAAAAAAATACATATACACAAATAGTAAATTCATCAAAGTAACTTCCTGTAGCATTTTAAACAATAGTAATTTTAACAGTTCAAAATGTTCAATCATTTCTTTTGAGAGTACAGTTCGCTCAAAGGGAGGCACACACTGCACCCTGACCTCAGCTCAACAGTGTATCTGTCAAAATCTGCTACTCATGTAATTAGCACAGCAAAGTTGAAAAAAAAGAGTTTTGATGCCAACAAGCACAACTTGCACATTGTGGCATTCTTCTGAGCTGAAAAAAGTGGAGTTCCACTACTAAGTGGGAATATATGTATCTATTTTAAATGCTGTAGTGCCACATTTATAGAGACTTAATGTACATTGTGATAATTTCTTTGGAATTTATTCCTGTAGAATATTAATTCTGACACAAGACATTAGTTCAGTGGGTAGATTCATGTTGTTTGTTTACTTTGCACTCTCTGGGCCAGAAAAAAATAAAAATGGATGAGTTTTCAGGGTGCACTTGCAGGGCCCATCGAGGTCAGTGATTATCACTTGGCACCGTACTTAGGCCCCTGTTCCCAAATGCTTCCACACCATTTAAGTCAGCAGGTACTGTGACTATTTCAACATGGGCTTACACAAGCATGTTTTCTGATGTGGAGTCTTGAGGGGAAAAAAAGTTTTAGGATGCTTATATCACACATGTCATAGACTGCTCTAATAGTGCATTTAATAAAATGGTTAACTTATTTCTAAAGACATGATGCAATACACATTTGTAGCCAAAAACGACGCTATCCCCACCACAAGAGAAGTAAGCTTGTTTTTTAAAAGTAATAATTTTTTAACAGGGAAGAAGTTGACACCTTTGTATTGTCTGTAAATTTGATACTATCTTGTGGTTGCTGCTTCAGCATAGGGAAGGTCATTATTGATGTAATACAGCAGCAGAGTTGGAGTTTGAGATCAGAACAATGTGTTTTCTCATTCTAAAAAAAGTCAGTTCTGTAAGGCAACCAGTAAACCAGCAGCAAACTATTGGAAAGCAAGTACACTATTTAAGGGAACTTTCAAATGTAAAGCCATGCTATTTTTCAAAACTAAGAAAGAAAGAAAAAAGACCGTGGGTCAGATAATTCCCTTCACTTTTTACCACAGGAAATGATCAAAGTAGCAGAAAATCTGCTCTTTTTGGCCAAACTTCTGTCAGAGACAGAAGGGGCGCAGCCAACACATGGTGTACGCAGCCTTGCAGTAACAGGGGATGTGGCTGATGGGAAGGGAGGTGGGACCAGAGAAAATCTGTAGGGTAATACCTCTTATTAAACCCACAGGAATTTTTCCTGTTCTAGATAAAACAGTGGCTGATCCAATGAAGCAGATCTCAGACAGCACAACCTTTCTTTCGGGGCCGTCAGAAGGCTGTGAGTGAGGCCGTGGGGCTGGGAGTGGTTGGGATGCTCTGTGTTCAGCAGCTGTGTTGCTGTAGGGAACCAGAGGGTCTCTGGGGTGGCCCTAAGATATGCAAGAAGTACAGGCACAACGTGTACCTGCCAGAACAGTTTGGTGGGAAACGAAGGGGTTGGGTTTTATCTTTCTTTGCTTTCTTCCCTATCGGGCTCTTTCCAGACTTCACAAGCAGAAGCAGATGGTAGGGGCCAGTACATTTTACTTCTTTGTTCTTGCTGCCTGTGAAAGGTGCCAGATGGGCAATGATAAAGATAGAAATTCTCTTCCTGTAGCCCAGGGATAGTGGAAAATGCAGAGCTTCAAGGCTACCCTATCCTCACAGGATCACCATAACATGTTTTTTTGGGCCCACTGTTTCACTCTTTGATTTTTTGCCAAGAAACTGACAGAAAATCCCAATGGCAACTTAACAGGGGCATTGACGACCAGTTAAATAATTCCCATATGACACCAAACCACCACCAGGTTTGGTTCACTCACAAATGATCCAAAAAGTAGATGGGCTAGGTATGAAGTGCAAGGCAAGATCCTTCATAAGAATAACCCAGAAAATTAAATACTGTATACTCTGAGGTGTTTACTTACTTGGGAATTAGAATTGCCATATTTTTTATATGTAAGACTAATCCAAAAGTCTATTTAATTTACATAATTAGCAGCAGTACTCAGAACCATCTTCTTAATGAAGACAGACATCTATGGACATGAAGGGCCTTGTCCATGACTTTAATTATATACTAATGTTTTCCAAACTATGTTCAAATGTTAAGGGTTGTTTTTTGTGTGGCAAAGTAAGGAATTACATATTGATTTTCATTAATCTGAACATTTTCCTAGAGCTAGTTTTATTGTACTGAAGTCCTTTGAACCTAAGAGTTTTTTTATTTTGTTTTTTTAAAACCACGCAGAGTATGATGCTATATTCCAACAAGTCAAAAGCAGCATTTCAAGATCAATGCAGAGATTCCTGGGGTCTTTTGTCAGCTTGCCAGGCTCTTGTTCCTGTTCTAACGTAATTCTTTATAATTTCCTTTTATGTTAATAAAGACTTCTTGTGGCTGTAAGAGTTGAAGTTGTCTCACTCCGTAGACAGCCTGGTTCTTATGTAGATACTATTTGGATTATTTAGAGATCCTGCTGGTTGCCAGATGGAGCTCTTCTGGGTTTTATGTTAAATGCCTGGAAAGCTAAATAGTTTGATTTTCCTCTCCTCCCTCCCTCAATAAAATAAATACTTGAAAAGTGATTACTTACAACTTGCTTAAATTCAATTTTAAAATCAAACTATTTTCAGGTGAAGTGACTGGAAGTATGAGATGGCTCAGAGTAGTTGGGTTTTGGTTTGACTTACCTACCAAGATCTTAAATCAGCAGTTTTTCTCCAGTGTCGTTTGGGCAGCAGGAACCTGAACTTTAGTCTGGGGATAGAGGACACAGCCCTGAAGCCTGTTGGGCACTGGCACTGATGAACTTGTTTCGTACTGAATGCACACCAGGTGTTCCCCCCGGTCATGCAGAAGGTGCTTGGGAAGCACTGGAAGTCAATGTCCCACTAATCATAATTCTGTTGTTGTCAACTTACAAAATGTCAGGAGAGCAATTCTGGCCCTCAGGGTTATGTTTTCTAAGTACAGAGTAAGAAATTGCCCTTTTCCAGTCATTTTTTTTTTCAGTATGTATTGATTCTGTCTGGTTCACATTACATATAGGAAGTCTCTCAATTGGCTGTTCAGGTGCACTTTGGCCCCTGTTTGCATTCTGAATGTGCACACGATGGAAAAAAGTGAGAAAAGTCATCTTGATCTATATGTGTAGAGTGACAAATTATAGGCCCTGCAGCACTTCTGAATTGGCATGCAGTTAATGCTCTGGTCTTATTTAAATGCTTCAGATTTAGTCAATGTTTAAAAATTTACTTTCTGTTTAAAAATTTACTATGAAATCAATCTGTTCTGGCTATATTAGATTCATAGTTCAAAAACTTTATCCCCTTTCATCATCTTAAAGTAGTCATTGGTCTAAAACTCTTCAGTCTCTGGGTCTGGCTTAAAAAACAAAAATAAATTGAGCCCTGTATTTCAGTTCTAGTATTTTTGAAAGCTTTAAAGCTAATAAGCTGACCTATTTTTAAATTACAGAGCATGGAAAAATAGTGGGTGTATTCTTTTTCATGCTGAAGTGAGCTATTGTTTCTTTGCTCATAATTAAAAACTCGGTTTTTAGAAACTCAGATGGGTCCTAGGCATTGCAAGAAAGTCTCTAAGTGAAATTGCCTGTATGAAATTTCCTTAATATTGGATTTAGATGTGGATTCATTCAGGATCTATAATCTTGTCTTGTTTTGTGACTGGCATTAGAGAAGTTTGTTGCACCAGCCTGTGAATGGAGCTGGTAACATGTGAGTGGGCTGAAGAGCAGTTGCTGAAGCTCCAGAGCCACCAGCACTATCTCTGAATCTCCTGATAGGTGCTGCTGGCTGGGCAGTGCAGGTTGTGATACTCTCAAGAATTACAGTGAGATATACGACTGAAAAAAGCTATGAGCGAGAGGCTGAAAGGGAAAACACAACGTGGGGTTTTTAAGGGGGTAAAAAGGAAAATTATCGGTCAGAACTGTAGGAGTATTTAGAGGCTTAACTCTCACTGAAAATCAGTGGGAGGTGCATGTCTGGATGTTTAGTGGGGCTGGTCATTTGTGATAAACTTTCAATACCTGTGGTTTTAAAATTAATTTAGGATGTCAGGTGGACTTACCGGAACTCTAGGAAGCTAGGGAATTTGCAGCTGAAGTACCAGCATGGGCCATAATTGTGTTCCTGCCTTCCTTGACCCTTCTGCATGGGTTACAAGCTCTTGTTATCCTTGCAGGCGCCCTGGCTGGCAACAGGCCAGAGGCCCAGCTCCACCTCGTGTCTTTTATGGCTGCCAGATGCCAGCATTGTGCATCTTACTTCCACAGATGCACAAGATTTCATCTCTGTCCCTCCACCCTCTGCTCCTGGTGCAACACCCAGATGTGGAAGAGAGATCCCGTTGTACTCTGTGCACATTTTCCCTGTAGAGGGCAGGTACATGAGGCTAGATCCTGGTAACCAAGGGCCAGTGGCATTAGAAGCATACCTGTTCTCTCTGGATGCAAATTCCAGCTACCTCCATGCCATGTACATCCTCTCAAAATGTGTCTCGGAGAGTTGCCCCAGATCCGTGTTCCCTGATCTGCATTTCAGTGTTTGTCAGGCTCTAATGCTCCTCAGAAGGAAGGCTAATCTAATCTGCCTTGGGTATTTATTAGGTGATTTGAACTGGGGGGAGGCAGGGGAGCTGGATAGTAGGTTAGTGGCCAGCTTTAAGTTATAGCCCTTAAGGTGTCCTTTTTGGCTTTTGTATGGCACTTTCTGCTTCTATTTTATCCAACTCTGCAGTTTGCTAACCTTGTGTCTTGAGTTGATCTGCAGCTTTGAGTTCAGCAAGACAGAGGAGGCATCTGAATTTACACTGCCCTGTAATATCTATTTACTGAAGAATCTCCTATAACTTTCCTATATTGGACCCTGAGGCTTCTTTTCTTACCTTGCCATGAGTTTTTTGTTTATGAAAATCACCTTAGGTTTCTCTCCAGCTGAAGAAAATAACTCAAAAGGAAACCCTATTTGGTGTATTTATCCAGTTCCTTACCTATCTTCTTTTTATGGACAATTTCAAGATAATTAGATGAAAATTGCTTTCTTTGAGAAAGCAATTTTACTCTTAAATATCAAAGTCATAGTCTGAAATTTGTGAGCATTTTCTCTTGTGTGTGATTAAACTCACATCTGTTCATTGGGTAGAGCAGAGAAGAACCATGTTTTTCTGTCTTGGTATGTGAGACAACAAAAGACCAAATGTTCTTCTTTGGTTCACTTTCATGACTGTACTGTAGTGCACAGAAATGTCTGGCTGCATCAGCAGTGCTGGTTTGGACACTGAGTGTCCCTTGATTACAGGCCCAGCACTTTGCAGACACTTGTTTTAGGGGGATAAAGAAAAACATGGTGAAGGACTGTGTTAGTACATTATATTGTTCTGTATTAGGTTTGCTTTGTTTGAAGAAAGAAAGCTCAAATCAGAATTATGTGCCAATTCTTTATAAGATCCCACTCATTTGGCAAATGAATTGCATTAATTACCTCTTGTTTTCTGTACTGTGTCATTACAGAAGAGAGAGCACATGCTGCACTTGTGAATGAAATAATGCACTCACATCTTTGAAGCCTTTCCTGTATTTTTCCCTTTTCCTTTGAAAATGATGGTGGTCTGTAGAAGACCTTCCCTGGATAATAAATACACTTTGCAAATGTACATTGGTGATCAGAAAGAAGCTTGAGTAAAACAGACCTCTAAAATCTAGAAAATCTGATAGAAACATTATAAAAAAATAATCAAAGTACTTTTTAAAATCTTTTCCCAAAGGTATTACCTTAGCCATAGTTTTACCTGGGTTGCTGTTACAGTCATTTACTGTGGACATCTTCTCATCCCCATGAGATGATTTTAGAAGATGGATGGGTTTCACTTATGGAAGATGCAGTTGCTCACTGGGTTTGAATCCTTTTTAAGACTGTGATCTCTGAGATGTTGCAGGTTCTTCCCTGTGAGACTGCATTTTACTGAAGTGATCTGGAGTTTCTATGAATCACTGATGTCCAAGGAAAATTACTTCTGTCAAGAGAATAGAGCATAAAGAAACATGAAACCCTTCCTTCATCTTTTTCTCTTTTCAAAGTCTATTTATCAAAAATAACAGGTTAAATGTTGGGGGGTTTATGCAAAAAAAATAGGTTTTTTTCTATCAATGGGGAAAAAGCAAACTGCTTTAGTTTTCAGAACTGGGCTGCAAAACAGTATTTCATTTACTCATTAAGATGCTCTGTAATTCAGTAACTCCTTACATCGTTCTAAAATATATTTTTACCATTGATTTGCATTGAGATTCTACAGTTTTATTTTAGAAATGTGCTCAGCTTGTTTATGCGCTTCAGTGATAGCGACTGTATAAATTTGTCCTCAGAATCAAATAATCCTGGTTAGTGACAGAGTGAAATGATATTAAATTTATTTCTGAGGGAAAAAGCTAGCACTGTGCTGAAGTCAGATTGATGATAATTTCAACCTAGTAATTTTAAATGCTGCTGTATTTGTAGCAGTGTTTGAGGACTCTTGTGAGCCTGAAGCATATAATTTTCAAACTGTTTAATTTCACCACTCCAGAAAGCACAGGATTCTCAGACCATTTTTGTGCGGGGAATTATAGCCCTTTAGAATGTGCTTAGCTAAACGTTCCTTGTTAGGTCTAGTTTGCAGAGTGAGTCCTACCTGCAGATATGAAACTGGGATGTACAGGTTTAGCATGTTCTGAGAGATGTTGTAATGGTGGTGAAGAACTGCATTACCTGAGGTTTGGTATTTTGACTTTACAAAGAAACACAGAATTTTTTATTATTTATAAACAACCTTTTAAATTAGTTTTTTGATATGAAAGCCCCAGAATTGTTTTATTAAATATCTCACCTCTCTTTAGTTCTTGTCAAGTAGTTCCATTGCTTATCTATTTATTTATTTATTTTTTTAAATACACAGCACAGTACCCTGTGCAAATATGAAGCATAGATGTTGGCAGCAAATCAGTTTCTGTTTTCAGTGGGGACAGAGTTTATGCCATGATTCTCTTCACTGGATGAATTCTTTGTGTCTAACATATCCAGATAGACAACAGATCTACCAAATTACTCATGAATAATAGTAATTACTAAATTGCAAAAAATCTACATCAGAACTAGCAGCTAGTTCAGAACTTCTGCTTATAAGCAGGGACCTATATGGAAATATATGTGGTAATAAGGTAAATGCTTGTCACTGTTGTGCCCTGCCAGTGATTTTGGGTCTCTGCATGTTAGGACTGGGAAAGAAGGTGGAAACTTGTTTGGTCAAACAGTACAGCTCAGTTCTCAGGGAATAAAAAAGCCCTTGCAGAGTTAGCCTGGATGAGCTGATAAATAGGGAGCTGTAGCTTGCTGATAACTGAGGGATTTGTAGAGCACATTGAGTCACAGGAACTGTTAAGGGCACTTGGGCCAAGTCTGCTCACAGTGAACCTTTCTTCTTCATCAGAACAAAAGCTGTATTGTCTATCCCAGGCTGTCGTGTATCTTCACCTTTCAGGACTGTGCCTTTTCTAGAAGCACAGATGAAAAACAATGCACCTGCTTCCCATGAGATATATCCCAACAGACATCACTGTTTTGTGGCTTTCTTGGTCCTGAGGATGGCACTACGTAATACTCTCCAGTGATGCTTTACTTTTTTCTTGCTTCTTACACTGTCACTCACATATTCCTTAGTACACATCATCAGACTAGAAGCCATAATTCACCTCTGTTTCTATTTCTTCTCTAATGCTTCCAAAGATCTCTTGTACTGACATAAAAACAGCTGGAGCTGCAACATCACTCCATTTTAAGCTCTGAATTGTGTTAGCCATTACATTGGTTACACACGCTGCTTGGGTGGAGACATCAGTTAAAATTCCCAACACGGCCAGGAAATCTAGCTTTGTGTAAGTGGTGGTGACTTTAAAATTTTTAACTACATTACACTAAAAAAGAGGATTTTTCCCAGAGCAATTTACCAAGAGGGAAAAAATGGAAATACTGTTTGAGGATGACCTTCCACCCCAGTGATCTGGGGGTGACGTTGGCTGACGTCTGTTATTGCTCAGCTTCCCTGCCGTGGTTTTGCAGTAGTCAAGTGCTTTGTCATTGCCACTAAACAGAAAAACTCCTGAGCTCACTGAACAATTTGTGCGGGGTTTGGGAAATGGCAGAAGGATTTACGAATGCAACTGTGGAATAAAGTATTCCTCAAGTTTACCTGAAGCAAACATGGGTCCTATTTGAGCCGATTAGAATGCATTGATTCTAACAACTTCTTCAATCTCAAGTGCTATTCCTGACCCCAAGATCTTGAGAAAGGGAGAAGGAGAGATAAATAAAGAAGGGAATTACTTTGCAGCACTCCAGCAAGGGAGCAGGATGTTTTGATTGTCTCCAAAAGAGAGGCAGTGTTGTAATTCTGTTTCATTTTCGTCCGCAGAGCTTGAAAAGATTTTTCCTAGAAATGTGTAATGGGACTGTCAGAAAACAGACCCCTCCCCTTCCCAGTAGTTTCCTGCTGAAGTCATTTAAGGCCTCTCACAGCTTTCATCTGTGTAGGCACTGAGGGCTCATGGGCCAAGGTTTTTATTTTTTTTCAAAGAATACTAGCAAAACTGAAGCACTTTTTAAAAAGTCGTTAGTAACAAAAGTTGGAAGTTTCTCTGCATGTGAAGCTGGCTCTCCACTTAATCAGTTTCTCATTTCCGTTCTGTTTCCGCCAGTCCCGGTGAAGTGGCTGTAGGTGTTTTTCTTGTTTTAGGTATTGCTAAAAGCATTTATGTGAGCTGCCCAAAGGGGCGGAGAGGGAAGTTGTTCCTTAATTCACTTCTGGGACTGTCTGTTCAAGGCTTTACACAGGAGGTGACTTGGAAGGGCTTGTGAATTCCATTTACTGTGCACTCAGACCTGATGATCGCAGTAGGCTGAGCACACAAAACCTGCTCTGCAGGCAACAGCCCTTATGCAGTAGCTATTTAGAAAAAAAAACCCCTTTGTGGAACTGGCAGATAGCCTGCATTTGCAAAGATGGGAATTTTTGTTGGTTATATATACCATGTTTAACACAATGATCAAGGCAATGTGCCCCTAGAAGAAACCATTACTACTCTGAATAAATGGATGCTACTCAGCATGCATTTTCTGGTTGGACTGAATTCAAGCCTCCCATTCTGAAAAGGATAGCTTTTTTGGATCGCATTCACTTGTCTCTCATACAAATCTGTAGTGTGGATTTGTTCCTTAGATGAATGATACACATTTCATCCGGTTTCTTTCAAGTTGAGCTCTGCCTGGCACAGGAATGATAAATGTTTTTTTCTTTCTCCTTCTGTTTAGAAGACCATGTTGTATTGTGAAAGATGAACTTCATCCCCGAGAGGGATGAATTGCATTCAGAGGTGGATTTACTGGTACATGTTTGTGATGCTAGAGCAGTGCCATAGGCGCCTCATCAGACAGACATACATTGGGGTAGACTTGAGCCTTAGTCACAGTGCACTATCAGCTCTTCTGTAAAGCTTTAATTGGAAGTTATGTGTCCTTAAAGCCTAGAGGAGTCTTCTCTCTAGGGAGTGAGTTTCCCTATTTTGTTTGGCTGTTAGTCTTTGGGGGTAGTATGGTATACAAGTATAATATACAAGTATTTCAGCCTTGGAGAATGAAGAGCTTCCTGATGTTAGCTGGCTATTATAAATTACATATGCCTTGAAAAGAAGAAAAAGCTAGTATTTAAGTAGGCCACCAGCATGCTGTGAATGCAATCCACTGCATTCATATGATATTTAAAGTGTGTATTTGCATTTACCGTGAAACTGTTCATACCTAATGTGTAATTTTGGGGGCTTTCCTTGATCCAGTGGATAAAGAAGCTCTGTGAGTTGATTACAGCGTAAAGAATAAATTTACTGCTTCGAATTAAACTCCTAATCAGGTCCCAGGATGACATTTGGAGCTGCTGAACTAATCAGTACACTTGGAGAAAAACTGGAGTTCACTGCCAGCATCTGACCCTTACCCTGCAGTGCTGGCAAGCCCTGAGCATTACCTGTCCCTCTCACCTCCCCACACCCCACCTGTCCTTGTGATGAGACTATAAGTTTGAGGCCAGCCAGACAAGATGTTCCGTGGCCTTTTTGATAAGGGCTGATGTGGCCTGAAGTGAGAACATGGCACTTTTAGACAGTCTGGATTCAGGTTGTCTGCAAGGCCCACCTGGAAAGGAGAAGTTTGGTTGTGGCTCAAGACCTGATTCTCAGAGTGGCCATCTCAGGTACAATTTAAGCAAACCTGCTTAATTTGCTATGGTTCTTTTTGGGCTGAAAGCTTACCCAGCCTTTCCCAAGGCTTTAGATCTTTACCTACCTGCCAAGGTATTTTATTTGTCTGTCTTACTACTGGAATGATTCTTATTGTTTAACTACAGTGTTGGCAAAAGTTCTTGTCATACTGAAAACAAGATTTGAACTGAATCCAAGGACTGTGGAGTTGGTGCAGCTGTATGATGAGGAGGAGCTGGCACATGCTAAGATTTGAAACTATTAACCATATATTCAAGGAAATGGCATCTGAAATGTCTTTATTTCAGGTGGTAACTGATAATTTTCACCAAGTGCAGCTTCTGATTTTTTATTTTAACTTCTGTCAAGTGGCTAAGACTAGCCAACCCTACTTGTGTGAGTTAGCAATGGTAGTTAGAGATGCCTGGTCTACTTTAGTGTAACATGTACATACACTGGTAAAGACTGATAATAAGAAAGTTGTCAGTCAGAAGCCATTCTGCCAAAATGCCTGTCTGCTGTTTAGCCCCTTTTGTAAGGGATGGCACCAGTCACCACAAGTCACCAGGGGTGACCTAATGACCAGTCACCACTAGTCACCACCTAGTCTCCGTGCAGCAGCAATTTATACAGAATTCTTTTCTGTGAAAGCCCTTCTAAGAACCAGCAGAACAGCTGGCTCAGTAACTGAGGCATACAATGCAGAGGGGTGACAAAAAACTGTACAAGCAGTATAAGCCTTCCTTGTGAAGAACAGAACAGTCAGAGTTGCTGGCAGAAAGTGATAAGAGTGTCAGCGGCTGCCTAGGTTAGGGAAGGATTGGGTGTGTTCAGCGAGGGGGATAGTGTTTGTTTAGGTCTTTCCTCCTGGGACTGCTTTAGTATGTCAAGCACGTTTGGGAACTTTCTTTTCCCCCAGTGGTCTAAGATTTGAACTGGACAGTGTGTACAGATCTGAGAGAATAACACTTAGCAATGCTTCAGAAAAAGCAGTTGCGTATCCTCTAA
Source organism: Donacobius atricapilla (assembly GCA_013397315.1). NCBI lineage: Eukaryota > Metazoa > Chordata > Aves > Passeriformes > Mimidae > Donacobius > Donacobius atricapilla. The sequence continues at coordinate 177,976 of WBMY01006632.1, forward strand.
TGACAGCTTTGTTTCTGGGTGCCTGTGTAGACTCAGTTTTTGTTTGCTGACTCTTCTTTCAGCTTAAAATACACAAGAAGATGCCTATTGGGGCTGAAAAAAACTTGAGGATTTGAAAACCTGAAAAAACCTGTAGAGTAAAATGGAGCTGAAACCAGCACTGTCTGGGGAGTCCCTTTGTGTGAAGTATCAGAGGCAAAAGCTGGGGTTTGCTACTGACACCATTATGAAACCCACATTACTTTCCACCTGACTGTATGCTTAGTGTGCCTGCTCTCTGCAGCAAAACAGAGAGCTGATGCTTGTCTCCTTTTTACTCAGTGGCTGTGGGAAGGTCATTTGGAGCAGCATTGCCTGAGTCACTTTGTCACAAGCCCATTCAAAAGGCATTTTCTGTATATAAACTGCTCCAAGATGAGGAGCAGACACAAAGGGACATACTTGTACAAGTTGCTATTCAGAGATCTTGAAACATAAAAACATATAGCCCTGAAGGAAAAGGCCAAGACCCTGAAAATAACTGGCCAGGGTAATGGAAATTGTTTAAAGAATGATTGGGAACAGCCACAACCATTGCCAAAATCATTACATTCATCAAGCTGAAAAATGAGCCTGGTGGTAGCAGTACATCCAGATGGCCAAGGAATCCAAGGAATATTGGTAATCCATCCGTTTGCCTGGCTGGAATCTTGTCCACACACCAGCTCAGGGGACACTCCAGAGGGGCTCCCAAAACCCCAGGCACTGAGCTGCTCTCAGGCTCTGAGCGGGACTCGGGCTCCTCAGCAGTCAGACAGTCTGAGGCTGAGGAAGCCACAGCTCCAGGGGAGCTCTGTGCAAGCCTGGGATGGTGATGTTAACTGGGCTTGTACAGAGCCACTCCAGAGCCTGTATTCCAGTGCCTGGCCTGAGCACTGGGTGTGCTGCCAGCGTGGCTGGGTGCGTGCCAGCAATTAGGGACCCCGCAGCTCTCTGGAAACTGAGGCACAGGCTTGTGCAGCTCTCCTTGCAACACAGCTTCTCCCAGCAGAGTAGGATTGCTGTAACATGGAAAGGGAGCTTTGCTCCGTGCATGCTGAGTATCCTTACCCCTCAAGTGTCTAATATGATTAGATTAAACTGAGAGGAATTGGGCCTCATCTCGTCTCTCTCTTGGATTCTGCCACTTCTTTCAGACCCAGAGAAAGGACTTTGAGCCTAAAAGTCTGTCTTTTCTTTCCAATTATATTAAATGGCCTAAAAAAAGGGGGATTTTTTTATGTTCTTATTTTACAAACTCTGTTTTGTTCTTGCTGCAATACAATTCTTAATTCCATTCTGGAATGATTGGCATGTATGTAAATTGGAATAAAAGGATCTGATCTGAACTGTTAACTAAATTGATAAAAACAAAAAGGCAAAGCTATGCAGTGGTGTAAGAAAGCTGTCATTAAAGGGGCATTGTTTTTTAATATAATTAAAAGTCAAATATTATGGTTACCATAGTATTAATTCATTCTCCCCACGTTTCACCTGTCCTCTTAATTAGGACAAAAATTTCCCCACAAAGCATCTACTTTATTTTTAGACAAAACTGTAGCTATTATTGTCTACCTCATTTTAAAACTACTAGCAAGGTGGAGCCAACAGGCAGTGGCATTACAAACCCCACTTTTTGGTTTTTTCTTTGTAACCTTTTCTATGATAGTTTTATTATGTTATGATTTCTTTTTTACATTGATCAGCATCCTCATATACAAAGACTCATATGCAAAAACTTGATGTGTTAACAGTGAACACCAGAATAAGTGAAACTATTTTAGATATCCCCTTGCAATACATCAGTACTGTGACACACCATGTGTGTCACCTGCATTAGCAAAGTGAAGGTTGCCAGGGACAGGGACATCTTCTCACTTCCCCTATTTAAGTAAACATTTAAAAGACAAAAAAACTCCTCTCCAATATGAAGTGTGCCACAGAATGATTCACATCAAATAAATAAATGCTTTTCAGTTGCAATCATTCCCTATTGAGTTGAAGTGGTATTATGCTGTTTTAATCTCATCAGTTCCAGAAAGCATGCACAAATGAAAATAAGTGATTTTAACACTGTAGGAGGGGGAATAGCAGCTTGTGCAGAGCACCCAGCCAAAGGAAGAGGAATAATTTTACAATGACTGACCTCAATTCTATACCAGTTTACAAATTCCACTACAATTATTTTCATTATAATTTCTCCATTCCTGAAAAATTAACCCTGCATGGTAACCTATCATTCTTTAAACTATCTGCAGTTTCCACGCTTTTTGCCACAGAAGAAATTAAAACACTAATAAACACTTTCCCAGTTTCATCTGATTGCCACTCCTATCCACCTTCCCAGGGAAATTCAAATTTTATTGCCATCTGCAACAACAATCAACCTTAGAGGGTATCAACAAACATAGGCAACAACCTTTTGAAATGGTCCTTTTGGGCTCAAATGCACACACAGGAACCCTCCCTGCCTAATGCAGCATAGTAATATGACAGCTTGTGGCAACACTAAATAATCACCTACTTACCCTGGAGCAGAAACTGAAGCAGTGGGAATGTATAACATTTAAATCAGCATTTGTTGGGGAAACAAACATGTTGTGACACAGAAACCTTATTGACTGCAAACATCCAGAAATTTCATAGTGCAGTACCTAAAGCTGGTAAATTCAGCAAAAATTACTTCAGTACTCTTGTATCTTGTTGAAAGTGCCTGTGCAGGTTTGGAAAGAAATCTTCTTACAAAACCCAGACTTCTTTTGGAAAATTTTTCATTTTTACAACAGGAAGCACCGGTCCTGCAAAAATATAATATTCTGCTAAAATTATAGTTGGACATGGTGTAATCAATAGTCATGACACTAATTTGTCATGTACAGCCAAATGTTCTGCTTGATCCCTCCCTCTTTAGACTCAGCTCTGTACTGCAAACACTTGGTTTGAGAACTAAATTTGTGCTTTCCTTTAGTCCTTGAATACTCCCTGAGAGCTGAGGGCTGATGCTCCTCTTCACGTGAAATAACATCTAATTTCCCAAGGTGTCCATTGATTTGAACAGGATCATTTGGTATTAGACATACCATAGAGATGTTACAGATAGCATTTCTGAGGTTTGTCTATGCTGAAAAACACTTCTGCCAAGGACTTTGCTCATTAAAACAGTAGTGAAAAGTAGTGAAAAGTGAATCTTGGTGACACCTGAGTACATTTAAATTAGGTTTTCCAGTATGCTTGAATAACAGCAAAAAATATGTAGGTGATTTTCCTATGCTATTGGTAATAACACAAAGGTGTATTTATAGCATCATTTAAAGTTTGGTTTTTCATTGCTTTTGGAATGTCCTTAATACAGAAAAACAAACAAAAAAAAATCTGTGTTTTCCCAGTAGTGTTCATTACAGATCCAGACTTGTCAAGCTACACTACAAAAAGGTACACAGATCAAAAACCTTCATATACTGGAAATTTTAACAATTTGGCAAGCAGAATATACAATTTATATAGTTAAGAACAGAGAGTAGGCACCAAAAGAATGGAAATATCTTGTTGGCTTAAGGGCTTGTTATTACAAGAACATTGTCTTGAAATAGTATTCATCGACACTGCCAGGTTATCTGCCTTCTTCTTGGGAAAAGTACATGTTAAGCCGTTGTAATTAACTAAAATTTTTTTGTTGTTAATTTGAAAACTGCACAGAACTAATTGCAATTGTAAAATTTCAGATCAAACTGTTTCATTCTGTAACAAAAATATATATAAAATTAGCAATGTTGAAAAGTCTAAACAGATCCATTTTGATAGTAGCCAACTGCTCACTAGTAAATATGCTCCACCTCTCTACTAGGAAGCAGCAGATGAATTCTTGCAATTCTCTATGTAACTCTGATCCAAGTCCTTCTGGAGCCAGTGGAACAATTTATTTTCAAACAGCTTATTAGATCTTCATTTTATGTGTTTGTCTCACTGAAATGAGTGCTTATTTCATCTTGGTATTTCAGGGCTTCCAAACTCAACTCTACAGTTTGTCAAGAGCTGATTTTTCTTTTGGAACTGAGATAATATATTAAAGAGATCACTACTGGATAGCAACAGACATTTGTTACTGGTCTGTGGCAAGATACCAAATTGTATCAATGCTGAGAATATAATTTCAATATATTTTGAGAGAAAAAGTCATACTGACCACACAAAATGTCCTTAGGTGACACCCATAATGAAGAAGTGACTTTTGATAGGCAGTTCTTGCTCTTGCAGGTGTACTCTCACAAGGCTGGGAAAGTCTTTATTTTTGGGGGTTTCCATGGTAATGCTGGCAGTCCTAAATGGAAACAAAAATATTTAAAAGAAGATGTTAAAAAAAAGCATGATTCCAATGTGACTCAAGTTTGTATTTTTCTAAGAGTAGAAAGTAGAAATGTTGTATATGGGTTTGAAAATTCTATACAAATTAAATTTTAAAAAAATCAGACACATTTTTACAAACTCTTTTGGGTTTGGCCTCATAAAAGATTCTTCAGACGCAGCCTTTTAAGAATCTGCAAAAACAAAGTGACTCCTTTCATGTTTTTTCTGAACCAGGCAGCCATTTTCTACAACCAGAATTTCCATATAATCAAAATAATCTTCTCAAGGGTGAAAATGCTTGCTCCAAAAGTACATAACATGAAAGTCCAAGCAGATTTCATTGATTTTTAGAAATAGTCTTTATGCACTTTGAATGGTTAAAGTGAAACTTAGGCTGCCATCTTAAAAAGAAGCCTGCGACACTGGAGAGATTTTTTTAGATTTACTTCTTGCTGCTGACAGTGAAACCTGGTGAGTGCCAGGGCGGAGCTCAGCGGGTGCTCCCTGCCATGCCCTGCTGTCCCGCAGCCCCGGGGATGCTCCAGGGGAAGGCTCTGGAGCTGTGACCAGTTCTGCACTGTCCCCTTGAGAGCAGAGCCGGAGTGACCGACAGCAGCACACCTGGGAGGGCAGTCCTGGCACGGCAGCAGCAGGCCTGGGAAGGTGGCACAGATCCCCAGAGACCTCGGGGGGACAAGGGAAGCCTCCTGCTCTCGCAGCAGGCTGGGAAGGAACATGTGGTGTGAGCCTTTGCCTGTGCTCGCTTTGCCTGCAAGGTGCACGCTCAGCTGGCCCAGTGCTCAGGCAGTGCAGGGACCTGCTGGCGCTGCTATTTATATACCCTGCCTGAAAAAGAACACTTGAAAGTGCCTCTGTTATAAGGTCCTAGTTGGAAAAAAACAAAACAAAACAAAACCAAAAAACCCAAACAATTCCGCATCTGTGAAAACTTCCAAAAATTGCTTTCCTCAGTGTAGAAGCCGGATATATATTTGTTGAATCAGGCTCTTAATTAGGTAGGACACAAAGGGCTTTCTCCCCCTGCAATACTTCCTGCCCAACAACAGTGTTCCCCCTGCTAACCCTGGGAACATTTCATGGGGGACGTTGTTTTTGTTATTATTTATTTCCATAAAGATTTATTTCCACTGTAGCAGTCAGCATCTGAGCCCTTTTCTTCCCCCTTCCCCCACCCCCATTTTAATTTCAGGGGTTTTTTAGGCCAAATTTCTTCCCACTTACTTGGTCTGGTCTTTTCATTAAAGTACGTTCTTCCAATGACCCCCAATCATCTGCCCTTCCTGTCCATTCTTGGTTATGCCAAAACTGTTAGTTCACAACAGGAAACCAATAGCTTGTGCTATCAGGAGACATTTCCTTCACAGCACAAAATGTCTGAATAATAATTTCAAGCAAGGCTTCACCCATTTCCTGTGAATGGAGGGAAGTTTGCCTGTCCCAGTCCCTCGGAGCTCTTTGTTTCCATCCCTTCGTGACGTAATGCTTTCTATATAGGAGGATGGATCATTTTCCCTTACCAGCACTGAATTCAATGTCCTGTGTAAAGTTTTGATACAGCTCTTCAGCAATAAAACACGTAACATTTACAAATAATGAAAAGTTAAGCTCTAGTTTATATATATGGAGTCTCTTTCAAAAAATAAACTCAACTTTTGGTGTCTGGAAAATAGCTATAATGAAAACACAGAGCCTAAATACAGTCTGGTTTATAAAATGTTTTACTTCCAAGTTATTTAGCACTACAACTCCTAACTACTGACTATCCTCCCAGCAGGTAGGAGAGCCCACCTGGGATCAGCTCTTTCTCAGCACCAGAATGTTCCAGGCTGAAATGTCCACTGTGGCACAGCATTTACAGAAATCCTGCAGACAGATAAACTGCATCATCAGTTAAGCACTGCTTCGTTTCATCCCAATATAGCAAAACAGGCATTGACCAAATAGTGAAGAGTGACTGACTTTTTAAAGTGATACATCAAAGCCTCATTGTAAGGGCAATGCTAAATTGCAAAAAGGGGAATATTGAGCAATACATGTTAGCTCTTCAGTGCTGAAATATTTAGGATGCATAATTTTAGGCAACAACTCTGTCAAGCTATTCTTTCTCTAAAAATGTAGGCATAGAAAATGCTATAGGGGAGCTACTTTTTCCCATTGAGCCCTACTGTGGTGCTTCTAAACTTATTTTTGTTAAATTATGCAAACTGGAATCAGAATACCCCAAATAAATATATTTTATTTATTTTCTACTTTTTTAAAAACAAGCTTTATAAGGGCTTGCAATTATGATATTTTTCCACTGTTAGGGGAAGCAAGAAAGCTTAATAAGGAGAATTTGTCAAAGAGTTTGAGAACCTTAAAAATAGCTCTTGTCACACTTGTTTTTATTGTGTAGTCTTAATTACAGCATTTTATGTCACATAAAAATAATAAATCTCCCCATTATTCTGAAGACAATAAAATTTTTATTACGTTTGTGTCCTCTCTGTAATTTGAAATGTTCAAGTCAACAGGAAACGCTACATCTCTAATTCTGTTTCACTTGTTCCCATCAAAAGACCGAGCTGAGTCAAGTTACTGTTCTCATCCCTCCCTTAACCAGCACTTGCCTGCTGCCTGTCTCCTCAGCCGGGATGCTGCAGGAGGCAGGCACCTTCCTCCTCAGAGATTCTAGTCATGTTTGTGTTAGGTAAATAAACTGATTTAACACCTCTGTACAAGGAGCTGAGTTTAAGAACAGCAGCTTTGTGTTTCGACATCTCTTGCTTGAAAGACAGGAAAGTAATTTTCTTGCTGCAGAGTAGCAGAACTTTTGCATTTTGAGTTTTCTAGTCCATTCCCAAAAGTGCATTTGTCAGTTATGGACCCGGGCAGCAGATTTCACCCACCCTGACCACCTTCAGTCCTCCCTTTCCCCATTAGTGACTAATATGGTGAGACAATGTCAGTCTGTTTCAGGGGAGCTACAAAGATGAATTTTGTTTCATTTCACTTTAGGGCTGAGCAAAGCATTCCCTTCAATGTCTTCAACAGATCAGAAAAGTGTTTCTGAAGGAAAAAAAAAATCTGTAAGATATCATTCAGTCCTTTATCCAATTGTTCAACCTTAAACATGGACATCTTATTGAAAACCTCCTTTGAAGGTGGTATATCAAGATTATTGCTGCATTTTGCTCTTCATTTTTTCCCTCCCCAATTTTGAATCTGCTTTCCTCTGGCCATTTAAGTACGACTAAGTTACATTTAATTGTGTACTGAAACCTCAAGTGGTTGTTCATTTAGTGGTTTGTGAGGCCAAATCTGGAAGCCCTTTCTTTGTTCTGGCCATCTGCCTCCAAAGTAGAATAGAAGATGAGCTGGGGAGAAAGCAGTGCAAACACCACTGCCCAAAAGACATCAGCTCCTGTAAGACTGGACATGCTGAATATGCCTAACTGTGCCTAATGGCAAGTAAAGCTAATGGCAGTGTCATTGGCTATTAGAAAAATGCAAATGCCAAAGTATAACCATACATATTAAAACAACAAAAAAAATCAGGCCAATCATGAGAGAAGGCTTCCTGTCAATCCCACGTTTTAAACCTACAAAAAGATATTTTATAGCAACTGTGGGAACACAATGTCCTTTTCATCTTGTAAAACTACATTTGCAAAGCACTCTGAAAAGGTCTGTGGGTAAGACCTCAAACTGTCAAGAAGTGACATCTTTCTCCTTATTATTAACTTGTATAATACTGTACGTACATGAGTAAACTTCACTAAAATCCTGCATGAATGGGAGTTTGTGCAGAGTATTTCTGTTTTGCAGTGCCCAATTTACATCACAGAACTCTGTCCATCCATCAAAATACATGAGAAAATTATGCTTAATCCTAATTCTCTAGTTGGTGAGCTGAGACTGGGAAGAACTAGGAAACTTGATAAAGGCTGCAGAGAGAAAAAAGCAGCTCACAGTCTCTTAGCCATTACAGTGGCTGCAACTGCACATGCCAGCTTTTGGGACACACCACACAATGCTAATGTGCAGAAGGTTCTAGAATTCTCTCTATAATACATATTAAAATTGTCAGAGCGGTTTAATGCGCTCACTGCAGCTGCAATGATGCTGTCTGACTGGAGGGGAAGGGAGCAGAGGTGCTGCAGAACAGCCCTAGCAGACAAGGCAATGCCAGTAGCTGGGTATGATCAAATATCCCTGTTAAACTCGCTGAGCTACAAAAGGAGCTAATAGCTGACATTTTTAACACTGGAATTTTCAGGCAAGTAAAATCATAATTTTATCAGAATAGTGATATCAACATTGTATCATATATAACTCTTGGCTTAAAAGTCCTGGCAGACAACAATGCAGTCCTGGAAATTAGATACCTTTAAAATCCATGTCCCTTAAATAGGTTAAATCCCTCTAACACCTTTCACGGTAACATTTCTTCTGCTTGAAGTTCAGGCTCTCACTATGTTTGACATTTTATTTCCACTATTGAGTTGTCTTTTCCTTGTTTTTGCTCACTCACGGGACATACTGGCCAGCCTACAAGAAAGTAATTTGAATGTTTTAAACTAGACTAATATATTTTGACTGTATCCTCTCTGACACAGAGGACTGTAATGCAGCCAGCTGTTCATTGTTACCATGTTAAATAAAGTAGAACTCCCTTGTGGCATTCCATATGGTAACAAATGATGTAATGAAATTCTGGTCATGTGAAAATTCTATCATTATACCACCCAGCATCCCCCATGAGCACTCAGAGGCGAACAGACTTGCCTGAAAAGCCCCATTAACACATCCTCCTTGCAGTACAGAACTGCAGCTGGTTTAACCTGATTTGCTGCTTGTTTTCTGTGTCCTATATGCCCCAGTAGCACAAGTACACTTTTCTCCGTGTTGGTGAAAAGGTGCACAAGACAAAGACAGAAAACTTTGTTAACATGATGTTAACTTTGTTAACTTCTGTAAACAGAGGGTGTGAGGAGCTGATTGCAAGAAATGTGATCTACAAGTGGCAGGTGGGACTGCTCAGGTGGGCAAAGGCAGAGAAGGAGGGAGAGAAAGCCATGCAGGGAGAGAAGGAAAGTGTATCCTCTAAGAGACCTTGGTGAAGTCAATTTAACAAGCTTGTTCCTCCCTCTCTCCCTCCTTTCCTTCCTCCCTCCCTGCCTTGATAAATGTTGTACCGTTTCAGTGATCCAGTTTCTAACACGAGCCCACACACAGTTGTAGGATCACAGCTAAGGAAATAAAGAAATGCTGAGTGGGAGTGAGACCAAATGCCAACTGTTAAAGTTTTACATCAACACTGAAACCAACTTTCATAAAGCTGTGCCTGAAAGTGTGAAAAAAGAAGCAAGGATAAGAGTGAAGGAAAAGAAGATGAGCTTTACCTTAGAAAATGTGGCTACAAATAGAAATTTTAACCTTGATTTAGGTGATTCTGGGTGACCTCTGAGACTTACTCACATGAACCAGGATGGCAAGAGGTACAGCTCAAATGGGTTGCAGGCAGCTGAGGAAGCAGGAAAGGAGATAAAGGCAATCACAATTGTTTTACCAGGGGAACTTTCAGACAGCAGAAACCAAATAATAGCAAACTAAATTTAAATTATTAGAAGTTGCAGATGAATGCTCAGTTCTTCAAAGTAAAATTGACATGTGGGGTTCCATCCAGCCAGTCACATGCTGCACAGGAGACTTGGTTGTGGAACTGAGTCCCTTAAATTGGCCAATCAGTTATGGAAATTGGGCACTGCAATACAACTCTGAATTCCCTGGAGATGTACAAAGTAACAGCCCTGTGAATTCTGTACTTCCATTATATTTGCCCTCCTCAGAGCCCATAAAACACACTTTTGGTGGGCAGCAGATGCTGTCTGGAAAGCAGTGAGGTGGAAAGGGGCTAGCAGGGGAGCTGGGGAGAAAAGGACTGAGAGCAGCCAGTAAGCAGTGGGACTTCCAGGGCAGTCCTGCATGATGCTGGGCTTTTTGATCATCAGAATAGGATCTCTAGAGCAAATCCAGGAGCATTGCATCATACCTGACAGTTGGATGCCAGTCTCTTTTATTGGAAACAAAGATATTGGGAGATCCCCAACTCTTCTCATTGCATGACCATAATTCAGCACTGCTAGCAGCAGTGAGGGCTGATTTCTCTGGTGGGAAGAATGTGAGTTTGTGAGTTTGTCAAAATAAAAGGCAAAAATAAGCTGAAGCATTTACAGAGACTAAAAAGTTTGACATTAGAAGAAATCCTGTGCATGTACAAAGACAGCAAAGCTTTGTGTCCCACAGGGCAGAACTGTTTGAGTGTTACCTCTGTTCTCCTGCAGCAGGCAGCAGGACTGTACAGCCCAGAGCGTGGCCACGCAGAGGCAGCAGCACATGACAAGTAGTTTTATGCCAAGTCCCACTGGCACAGCTGTACTGGTTCAGGCTCTGGAGGAACCTCGCTTGTAGCCAAAACAGGTATCTCTCCTGTGCAATGCAGACATACCCCGAGAGCCACTATAAACAGGTTAAAGCAGCCTGGATGCATCTCTGACAGCACTGGGATATGTTTCTTTCCATGATTCACAAAGGACAGGCAGAGACAATAAGTCAGGAAACACCAGTCCCACGTAAGCTTGGCCTGATTAAGGTTTTCAGAGGAGGGATAGTCTCATCTGAGCTTGAGCCTGGCTATGCTGCAATTTTGTCCTGGTGTTTATCTGTTCTTTCCTGGAGAATTCAATGCAAAAATGTCAGCAGGCTTTCACTAGCAAGGATGGGGAGGAGGAAGAACACCATATGGCATTTCCCAAATGTGTTCACATGCCTTTCACATGTTTACATTTCTTGACCATGGTCTGAGTCCAACCTCAAGGCAACCTTGAACCTTGCAAACTAAGTACAGCCCTGCTAGTGCAGCTGGAACAGGTGAGAGCCAGATAACACTGAAAGACCTTAATCCAGAGTCTTAAGAAAAGAAAGAAAAAATTACTCCTCAAAATCTGTGCTGCTAGAGCCACCCTTCTTGCTACACTGACAACTTTTTATTCTGGAAATAGAAGTGCAGTATGTTCACCACCACATATCATGGATCTGAATGAAAAATCTAAGTTTTATTGCCTAAATAGTGCACAGGATGAGGACACCTTAAGGACAGAGACAGACTGCTGACTCACCCACCCTTGCTTCCAGCTGAGCAATAGCCTTGGGGAACTGTGCAGCAGAAAAGCCATTATACAGATCTGCTCCTACTTTGTATTCTGCCCGAAGAAAATAGATAGATATTCCCTTCCTGTACCCTGGATGGTGTCTGTGAGCAGTGCTAAAGCTGTGCAGCTCCCACAGAGCCCCATCCATGCCCGAGCTCCCAGGAGAGCTGCTGACCCAATTGTAGCACCTGGGGGAGGAATACTGTGTTAAAATTCCTGTGGGGGGGTAGGACTGTGGAGCTGTGATCCAGGGTTGAGCCTTCCTGAAGCACTTTTATTTCTGTAACATAATTACCAATGTACATGAATTGGCACTGAAGCACCAATAAAACAATTCTTAATTCTTAACATGACCTCAGACTGGTTAATCATAAAATACATGCTCTATAATATTTATTTTCTTTTTTAATTCATTTTTTTAAAAAACGAAACAAAATTCATCTCCCTACTCCCTCTGGAAGACAGATAATATTTTATGATGTATTTTGGCAGAAGACACACATTATTGTATTTATTGGTGACATCATAATGAATTAAAGTAAAAGGGGAAAAAGTAAGATTACAAAGAGGTCAAATTCCAGCTATTTGTCTGGAGTAAGGTTCAGTTTTGAAGTAATTTTTCAAAAGAGATTTTATAGTTACAATTTATAATGAGGTTAATTTGAAACTGAATATGCTAATGATTGGCTTGATACCCTTGACACTGCAAATGTATTGCTTCCCTTGGTGTGATAATGTTACTTATCATCTTTCTTTTGCTGCTCTGCCAAAAGAATAATTTCAGTTTCAGTCAGAGGCTCTGACTTTCATATTCATGGAAGATTTTGCTGTTCCATTATCTTAACACTAGAAAAAACCATCTCTGGATGAATCACAACAATTGGAGTTGATAAGGATGGAAAATAGGATGCTGCCTGCTGAACACCACCCGTTCAGGATTGCTGTGCATAGGCTGGGGGTTTTTCCAGAGAACTGAGCATGAATTCCACCTCAGCTAAGTTGTTGGTCAGTTTGTTTGTTTGGTTTTTTTTAAAAATACTTTTCTTTTCTGTTACTTTTCTGGTATCATTTATAGAACAACTCTCAGGAAGCAATGAGTTTAAATATTTTCAGAATTTTCAGGTTTCATCCCCTGACTTTGAAGCCCATGTGAATTCTACAAGGCAGAAGAAGTGAAAATAATGGTTTGCCTTTCACCTGTAGGCCACTGAGCTGAATCATGCTGCCTTGTACGTGTTGTTCAGCAGCATATTTGAGGGGTGCTTACACCTTCTGTACATTTCCTAACTTAGAGTTAGTTGTTAACAACATCCAAACTCCTCTCCTGTCTAGCCCTACACAGCCCAAGTCCTCTGGCAGAGCTTAAAAAGGGACTGGGAACTGAGAGGCAGCAGCCCGAACACAGATGTTTACTATTCAATTAATTAACTCTGTCAGTCACTGGCACATACAACTCAGAGAATGGAAACACACGGGGGGGGACACAACAGAAAAAATCACAAAAAAAATGAACCCATTTCAATACTAATTCGGCAGAAAATAAAATGAAGATTTCAGTCCAAAACCTGTGTGTTCTGCCCACAACTCAAAACTCAAAGGCACCCTGCAATATTGTGGTTTCCATGTTTGTTCTGAAACCCAACACACACAGAGGCATTACCATGGAGCAAGTGCTGTAAAGACCAAGGGTGAACAGTCCTCCTTACCCTCTCACATAGCTTGGTGTATGTTCCTTCTCACAAGGCTTCACCACTACTCAATTTCCCTCTTTTCCCATTCCTGCCCAACTCACAGGAACCTGGGACCACCTGTGAATTAGCCAACATCCCCTCCCACACACCTCTTTTCAGAGGCCCAGTGAAACACGTGGAGGAACTGCTTTTCTGTTGGGTTTTTTATCATCTGGACCAAAGTGCTCTGAGCTGCTGCTTCTTCAACTGTGAGAAAATAGCTAATGCAACACAATGGCTACCTCCACCCTAAAGCCTGTGGTTTTCCCAAACCACAAACTAACTACATGGCAGCCAAGTTCCCTACTTTTTCATATGTATTTATGGATATATGTATATATTTATATTTATAGATTTATATGCACATTACAGTGTATTTATACTCACTAAATGGATAACAAATAAATCTACTGACTTACACACACAAGATGTTGGTGTAGGCCAGTTTGGATGCAGGATACAGTTCGGATACAGAACTCCAAGAATTTTGTTGAGAGGAAAAAACATCCAAAATATCTCTGTTACGTAGTTAAACACACTTCTGAACTCTGCCTAACCAATTACTTTTGTACATTGGCTTGAAACTACAGCTGCAAGCTGTACAAAGGAAATGACGACAGGATATAAAAGACTAGGGAATATTCAATATTTACTAAACAAAGATCCCACTTTGAGCATGTGTTCAGTCATACCATAAGTATTTGACAGAAACAGCTCTCTGTGCCTGGACAGTTCAGACAGTCATTGCTGTCATTTTGCAGTGCACATATAATAACTCACCTTGCATTAAAGGTACGTGCAATAGCTGACTTTGTCCTCCCCTCTTAAATTATGAATTCAAGCCAGAAAGGCTCTGGCAAGCCAAAAGGCATTGATAAATATTAGAACAAAATCTGGAACCCTGAAAGACCATGAAAATTTTGAGAAATTAATTTCATACCTTAGTTGTTCAAAGGAAATCTCTTCAAAGGAAGAATTTCCAAGCTCGGACTTTAAGACAAGGTTAAAATCACACCAAATTGTTGAAAGGCATTTTATAAGTTCATCTGACTCCTTGGGTGACTAGAGAGCAGTTCAGAACATTTATAATATTACCAGATGAGAGTTGTTCCTTTAACACAATGTGTTACGTCTTCTCCTTGGGAACTGAAGAAAAGGGCTATTGTAAAACATTATTATTTATGAACTGCGTTATGGTGTTTGCCAGATGACTGTGCAAGGGGCCCCGTGTCTAATCAGGCTGTACAGAGCTTAGGCACCGTAGTGACAGGCTGCCACATTTTGGGAGCCTTTAGTCTGCAGAGGCAAGAGGCAAAAGGTCGGAGCTGATCACCCCTGCCTGAGATGGCCAACAGTGATTAAATTACGTGTCCAGCTTCAGAGACTGAGATCTGCTGTAAAGCAGGAAACAAGCTCAGATCTCCTGAGGCCCATGGTTGCACCCCTGATGTGCTGTGACTCACAGTTAACTCATGGTTGATTAATGATAATTAGGGTTTCAGTTAGGAGGGATCACCCATGTCCTCTGCCCTTCACATTTTCTAGGACCACTTAAATGGTCACATTTTACTGGCACTCTTTTTTTGTAAAAATTATTTTTGAGGCCCAGATATTGAAGCATCTGCAGACATCTTGGTTCACAAAAGATAATAAAAGACATGAGAGAAGATTGAGAATTCCCTGCCACTCGTCTGAGCCACTGGGAGCAAGCAGCAGTCCCAGTTCTGATAAGATTTATATGAAAAGACCTTTGATTTATCAGCTATAAATTTGGGAAAACTATGATCTCTTTGCAGTAGTCTTTGACAAGAGTAAGAGCTATAGTCCTAGAATAAATTATTTGCTAACTCCTTCAAAATAGACTCTGTTGGAGGGGGGAAGCTCTCATGGTCCCACATTTATGATGGACTTACTTCTGCTTGCAGATTTTCTGCTCTCCTTTTATCAGCCTCCTCTGCCATCTTTGTATTTCCTGAATTTTCCCATCATTGATTTACTTTTTGTTCAGATGTGTCCCTACTTCTTTTCTCATGTGCTGCTTTTGCAGTGATTTGAGCAAAGTGTTAAACAAACTGGATCAGTGTAAAAATCAGGTTTTCTTTATTCCTAGCTGCTAACATGGGTATGAGATTGAAGAGAATCACAGAGACAAAAGCATAGTGATAAGTCAAGCTTTGTGCACCTTTTGAACATCTTTGTAATGCATCTAGTTTTCCTTTTACCTTCACAGTTCAGTAGTGAACTAGGAAAGAGATCTCCCTCGTTCAAGTGAAGCCTGACTCCTAAGATAGCAGAGATGTTTTACACCCCTGCACTTCCCATTCATTCCAGAAACACTACAGCCTCCCCTGGGCCGGCTGCAGATCTTCCTTTCTCCCCCATCCCCACCCAACTGGAAGCTGCAGGAGCAAAAAGTTGTAATATTTAGTTACCCTGCAAGTCTTATAGTGCTGCTGATCTCTGGAAGGGGTTTGATCTTTTCCTGCTTTGATTAGAAGATGACCCAGATGGGAAGTGCCATCAGCAGCATTATAATTTGTTCAAGCTGACAGCCCACTAGATTCTCACTAGGTGAGAATTTACTGTAGGAGGCCTTAAGGTATAGAAAGCAACAAAAATAGCTGTATAGCAGCTTTCAAGCCTTACCAGAATCATTTGCTACAAATGTGCTTGACATTTCTGTGCAAGGAGCCCCATCATTACTCCATAATTAACTTTTTCTTTTATGATCTCATTTTTCCTTCTAACTGTGAAAAGGAAAGAGTTTTACTCAATCCTCCCAGCTTGTTCCAAAGTCAAGGAGACTACATCCAATACTGAACAACACAACATGTCAGGAAAAAGAAATGAAATGGCTTTGTGGTGTCAGTTTGGGAAGAAATGAGATGAATTATTTTTTCCATGTGTTGAATGAGCCCAGACAAAATCTGTCTAGATACTAGACTCCGTACAACCTGCTTGTAGCATTTCTGGAGGAACGAACAGTCTATTTTATGGCAGACACTCAGCCATGCTACACACTCTGAAAAATACTCCCTTTTCTCAGAATAAAATTCCTTCATAGTTAGATAAAACAGAGTGGAAGTTATTTGGTAGTCTTCTGGAATAGCAGAACACATTAGCTTGATTCTATATAGCACTTTTTTTTTTCTTTATTTCCAGCTTCTCTTGAATGAGAACTAAATGAATAAATCTCAATAAAAGGAGAATTCAAAAAATCAAGCACTTGTTCCAGGTGATCTCATATGTTGGAGAGCAAGTTCTGGGTGACTGTGGGTTACTGGAAGTCTATTCTGGCTGGAAATATATGTGGGGTTTTTTTTCTCCAGGGCTAGGATGAAGCTAGCTTAGCTTCTACTAAGCTGATTTCAGGTAAATACATATTATTTAGGACTTAAATTTTCAGTTTACAGAAAGTTCAGATTGTTACTCTTTAATTAAAAACAAACAAAACCAAACCACAAATACACAAGAAAATCCCCAACACTCCCCTCAAACAACAACAACAACACATACACAAAAAAACCCCACTCCAAAACCAAATGAATTCGAAGTCCAGATTATTCCAGGGAGGATTATCCATGTGTAAAATGTGCATTTTTCCTGTCTTTTACCTTCCCACATTCCTGTGAATTTCATTGACTATTAAACCACTGTCAAATAGGAGCAACAGCATTTTCTGTAACTTGTAGCCAGTAAGTCTTGTTTTAAACACTGAAAATATCACAGTGTCCAGCTTAAGGACAGCAAATTGAGCATGAAGAAGAAACTGTCTGGATAAGCTTTATGTGCAGAGTCTCACAGTGTCCTTGGGGGCAAAAACAGTGTTTTAAAGAAATATATATTTTTTAAACTGCCAAGAAATCTTGGGTTTTCATTCACAGCTTCTAAAATGTAAGTACAGTAACACTCATAAAACTGCTTATTCCATGGCTACATTCCACATACTAGAAGGGCTGTTTAATCACAGCAATTACTGAAAGCACCACCCATTCTCACTGTATCTCTCAGGCCACAATCACTGGTGTCAGATGTGTTTTTACTAACGAGAGTGTGGAACTGGTGAGAAGAGAGCTTTCCCACCCTTCCCTTCTCCCAAGCATTCGACGAGCTGCAGTTTCAGGGTGGCCACACCCTGCTTGTTATTGTTAAATTGAAATATTAAAGGTGGGTTCCTTTATATTTTCCTTAGCCTTTCACCTCTGTTTAAAATAGAGCACATTCAAGGGACATCTGTGTTACTGGCAGCACCATCACACGAAGGAACTTTCTATAAATAGCATCACTACTAAATAAACGGCCCAGGCACAGCACTCACCAGCACCATGGAGTCAGTTTGTATTATTTATTCTGAGTAGATCTGATGGCTGAGGAATAAAGTATATATTTGTTTTCATTTTGAAATGATACGGTGAAGGTGCAAATAAAATTAAAGGGTCAAAAGATGCACAATTGCTGAATTCCTTAGGACGCGCTGGCAAAATGACTGATATCTGCTTCAAAAGGGGCTCCAGAATCTTTACATTTACATATAACAGTTAATTAGCTCACACAAGTATTATGATGGTGAACATACTCAAGTGAATAAAATGTATTAAGTTTCTCTGACTGAAAGAGTCAGTATAATACAGAAAAGATTTCAATTTGAGATGTTTGGCATGTGAAGGAGCCAGGTAAATACCAAATCATTTTCTCCTGTTCTCACAACTGAAAGAACCCCACAAACTTCATAAATCAGAGGCCAGACTTTCAAAGAGCTATGGAAAAATCTATCCAAATATACATTTACAGCTTTATGTAGACATACCTCACACCAGTCCTAAATTTTTCTGCTAAGGATTGTTCAAGGAGTTGTCAAATCTGTGATTTGTTGGTAAAATTCAGTAAATTACTCATTCTTTAAATCACTACTTTTAAATACACTAACTAGGTAAACCTAGCTTGACTGCTTGTGCTCAGAAGATATGACTGCAATGAAGACAATCCAATTTAAGCAAACAACATGATAAAAATTAGGTTTGTCTGAGAGAAACAGGGACAAGAAAAAATAATAAAAAGACAGAAAATGGTAGCAGACGTGATTTCACCAAGTGGCCTCAGTAACAGCAAACTAATTACAGAAGAAAATCTATAGAATTGATTACATTAGTACATAACTTTTCTATTCCCAAAACATCCTGTGTAATGAAATGGACATGCTAAAAGAAAAAAATGCATCTTTTTTTCTCCCATTACATGAAGGAGTTAAAAGAGCTTCATAAGCCACATGCAAGACAATATTAAGTACACAGACTTTCTAAGCATAAAATCTACAGTCTACATCACACTTCTATTTTATGCTAGAGGTTTTAATTGTATATGGCATTTCATTAAGGAAGGAACTCATTCAGTTGAAAGTGATGAGCATTTTGTTAAAAGATTTGTGTGTATCAATGCACAGTCCTTGGAAATACACGTGAATTGAGGTAGAGATGCCTATCTGAAAGCTGAACCCACCATTCCAAATTATATAGTCCAAAAGGAAATCTATGTGGTTTCTGAAGAATACACAAAGAGGAAGGGTATCTAAGTCTTACTGTGCTCCAAGGTTTTCAAAGTAGACCCAAAAGACTGACCAGTTTTCTTAACTTTTTCTTTCCAAATCACTGAACATCTCTTAGAATAAATTCATACAAAAAAGCTTAAGAAAGAATAATCAGGAATGCATAGAGAACAAAACAAGAAATATATATTTTGCCACCATATAAATACATTATTTACCTATATCCTATAGTACTATGTGAGCTCTGTTTGCTCTTTTTCTGAATCAATCATTGGGAATAATGCCATATGTCATTAAATGGAAGTGATATTTGTATTGTTTTTCAGGACTGATTGACTGAGATCTTAGGTATTTTTACTGAGATGCATCATTAAAATGTTGAATGCTGAAATCAGTAACATTAGAGGAATACGACTGCCAGGTAAAACAAATCAGAATCAAATGTAGATTTCCACTGCACAGCTCCCATGAGTTGGTATATGAGCCTTAGGAGAGGGGCAGGCAGATTAGGTCTCACAGAGACTTGTTTTCTTTGGCTGGCAAACAGCTAATCACTTTTTAACTTGGCTTTTGTTTCATATATCACATTCTATATGACTGCCTTTATGTTCCCTTTTAAGTATTCTAAATTTCTTTCATGTAGAGCATGGTCTTCTAATTCAATATTAGTTTTTTGCTTAGAATAAGAAGGCAATCTGCTGTGTAGTATATTAGAGGGAAATCAAATATTTTTGGTGACAACTCAACACCTAGGGGTTCAAGCTGACCTTACACTAATGATTGTTATCCTATCCTGTATTCCCCAAGCCATATGGATTCTTGATTACAGTGCAACCACAGACTTGTATAATGAACCAGTCACTACAGTAAAACACCAGTAATGACACACTCAGACGTGTAACTTGTGCAGTTCAGCCATCAGTAAGCATCTATAGGGATCTGCAGTACCCCAGGGAAGGGTGGAGCCGACAGTCTCTTCCAGAACAGCCATACAGGACTGAGGACAGCAAAGCTTGCACCCTCTCTTTTAAGTTAAGCTGATTGACTGTCGGCTTGTTCTCTGGCGTTACTGCAAAAACTGATTAAGAAGCACTCAGAAAAATGACTGTTCAGGAGAAAAATTTCATAGGTTACCTCAGGCTAGAAGCACTCCAGCAGTGATTGACTTTTGCAAAATTCTCTAGGGTGCTGGACTGTGGTGAGAAGCTGGTTCTCCTTACCTTCTCCCAGAACTGTACATTTTCCTGCATGCTGGTCTTCTGAGGAACTTCAGTGGGAACTTCAGTGGGATAAATCTGTGGTGCCAGCTATGAAAAGAAGGTGCCAAACATTTTACAGCTTGCTTTTCCAATTACAGCTATCCTCTGATAATTCTGAGCCCCTGGTTTGCTGGCCTAGGGCACCTGGGACCCATTCAAGCTGAGGACAGGTCACTGTCCTAAGAGGAGCACTGCTCACTTGGGAGGTCGTTTGTTCAGGCCCACAGCATTATTTTCTAAATTTCACTCCTAACAGCCACCCACTCAACAAAAATCAACACATCTACCCCAGAAATTCCCAATTCATTTGTGTAATACCTTTACCACTCCATCCAGGTTTCATATGGTATTTCAGTCTGATCTGGATTTGCAGGCCATGTCTTAATAGCTTTGCACCTACCACACCTATGAAAAACAGTAACATGGCTGTAACTAAGCATGTCATATAGGCAGACTGATTAGATAAGGTAAAGCACTGTGGATGTCTGAAATGCAACCCACACACCATATTTCAATTACAGCTACGTGTGTGTCCTAAGGCAGAGGCTGAAATACCTCAAATACATCCTGGCTAAATAAGCTAACACTACTGGATTGTTGTGTAATAGGTCAAGAGATTCCACAACATTACTTGAGATACATTATTAAGTGTAAGGCTTTAGTCAATGATATCACATGAGAACAAATAGGAATATGGACAGCACTTTAAAAAAACCAGCATTTCAGTTTTAGGAGAAATCCACTCAGTTACATATTTCATAAATGGAGAAGTGTCATGATTTATGAGTATACAGTAGAAACCAAGATACTTAAAAGAGCAATGCAAACTTTTCAAACTATATTTAGTGTTCATAAAGATTGCTACAGTTTATAGACCTGTTTCTTCCATCAGTGAAATTCATATTACTTTCAAATAATAGCTCCCTTTTCTTAGTTTTAATAATCCTGTGTTTCTACTAACTGAACTTCCATTGAAGCAGAGGAGTCTCTAAAAATTAAACTGGCACAGATACTTATTTGCATTAAAATTTTAATTTTCCTACTTTGCTTCTTTACACAGAGACTTCTCTGGATTCAATTTTTATTTCCCTCTTACCTGGCTCTGCCTGCATTTTCATTGATTTTATTTTGCTTCATTTTTTTCTTTTAATTTCTCTAAAACTTAATGAAAACATGCTGCATTAGAAGGATACTTGGAAATATCATAACAGGATTGTTCATCTCAAACATAAACACATTCCTTTTTCTACAGACATTTGATACCTCCCTCTTTTCTAAAAAAATATCCTTAAAAAACTAATTGTACTCATAGACTACCTAAGAGTGGCTGTCTCTGTCACCCAGTAGCTTTATTTTAAATTGTAATGTCTAAAAATCTGACAACAGAATTTCCTGGTTGTGTATATATAGAATGGTCATTCATGAGTTTATTTATTTAATCATACACACACAAAAACACACGGCTATTTTAGAAGCTACTTGTTAACTGAATATAACTGCTGCTGCTACAGTGTCATGCCAACAAAAATTAATGTTAAAAAATTCAGTTGACAAGCTTAGAATCTTCACACAGCTTTCTTTAGCCAACATACAGATGCAGCAAGTTCTTCAGGCCAAGTGCATCCTGATGGTGGGAATTACATTTTCAGCGCACTGTTCGGGAGGTTGACTGCACAACCTGCACTCATAAAGAACAGTATTAGTGCTTTTTCATAGCATTTTGAGGGTTTATAAGTTAAAGTAATGAAACGCAGCTTTTGCTGTGGCGCAAGAACAAAATATTGTACTCTGCATATATTTATGTTTCTTGATTAAAGATAACAAGGTCAGATCAACATTCAACTATTGTCCATTTACAACAGTCAGAAATTTATGTCTGACTTTAAGAGAGGTTGCCTGGACTCTTACAGATCTCATTCCATGCAGGAAACGTAAAATTTGCAAGAGAAGTCAAATGATTGCTTGACAGGGCCGTCAGGTCATGAAACAAAAACGCAAGAGGAGAACTTTGCCTTCAACAGCAGTCCCAGATCAGCCAGGCTGCAATCACACTTAGCATCAGAGGAAAAGTACATTGATGACGATATTATGCCCAGGCCAACTTATTTAACCTACTTATACAGGTCTGTATTTGACACTCTGTTCTAGCAGATGGCACATTAATCATGTCTATCTGACACTGTTCATGAAGATTCTCAGTTGACATCTATTACCAGTGCATTACATTTACTTTATGGCTTACTACAACTTGGAAAGGAGCAAACTGCCTTTGCTGATGTTATACAGCTATTTCTGCAGTTTAACTTCTGGACTGACCCCAAAACTTTCACAGCATCGAATCCCAAAATACTTACAATCAAATACTAGCTCATCTGGGAACTACTGAAAAACATTATTGCAAACAAAAGCCCACAGAGCTCAGCTAATGTTTGTCAGTCTATCAAAATCAAACCAAAAAGAACTTTCTGAAGAATGCATAACATTAACAGTAGTTTCAATTTTAAACATCACAGCAACATCTGCTTTTGTTACATCTTTTGTTTCTAAACCAAGGAAAGGCAAACCCATGGTACCATACCTGTAGAGCCAGTTTTCTCTCCCATCTAAATCTAGCAGGTGAACAGGGTTTTTGATCTGTGTCAAAGAGGTGAGCAGAGAGGATACAGAAACAGCCACACAGCCTCATTCACCCAACTCGCTGTGGGAATGGACAAGAGCCTCTTCTTCTTAAACAATCTGGCATCTCATAACTAACCTGCAGGCAGCCAACTTAAACACCTGCATGCCAGACAAAGCCAGCTGTCTCTACAGCTCTGCCAGCCCACCTGCTCACTATGCCTCCTACCAGTGGGCTGAGATCTTTTGGCAAATACCCAATTCAAACAAGGTCGTTTGGTGTTTTCCTTCCTTTTTCTCTACTCCTCCTTAGGACCTTAATTTTCAAAGCATCTGTTGATTAACTACAGTGATACAACTGCCTTTACCACCACCAGTAGCTGAACATCACCTCCATTTCAGTTGATTACTGTGGAGATATAAGTAACACATGCACTAAATGAGTTATTATTAAAGTGCCTTCACCACTCATAGACACATATACACCGTGTTACTCAAGCTTTGAAAAAAGAATTATATATTAAGGTAAGATTATGTTTTCACACAGTTAATTTATCAAAGGATTCAAGAAGTAATTCTGTAGGGGCCAATAGAAATTTCTTTTGGCTGTGTCCAGCATTTAAAAATAAGTTAGCTATGGAGCATACACATATTTCACACACACACAGAGAATGTAGAGACAAAAGGGATTGTATAGGTGTTGGACTCAGAAAGGAAAAAATATTTAAGTTGCCTTTCATTTCATCTTTGACAGTTCCACAGTTACACACACAGCTTCGCTGTTATTAACAGTATCAGAGTCCGAATTTGAATTGAGGGAAGAAATGCCACCCCTACCTCCCTTCTCAGCACAGAGGTTTTCAAATCCATCCTCACAGAATTTTCACAGCTATTAATAAGATATAGGTGGGTTTGTGGTTTACATGTGTAAGAGGAGCCTGAGAAACCCCCATCAAAATCCCACAAACCCAAACTTGGTGAGCAGTCTCTGCTATCAGGCCTGAACATGGTACCCCATTGTTCTAAGCAACAGGATTTATTTTTCCCTTGCCTACAGACCCACTTTCTGCTTAGTTTCCAGGTTAGTTGCTCCATCTGTTTCAGGAAGCATTTAGACATCTGACAGGAGGAAGGGTGTCACTTAGAAAGACTACTTATAATAATTTTAACCTCTTTTATCTCTCATCCTGCCCATTCCTGTGTTAGTATTTTGAAGGAGGAGGACGTGATAAGTTTATATAGAAAGTGCACTGTGTCTGAAGAGGAACGACTGTGCATTCACCTTTGGAAAGTTCACAACAGCTTTGCTCTCTATTTGCTGGGTGCAGGGAAGCTTCTCTGCACAGTGAGCTCCTGGTTCACTCTTTGTTCACATAGACTGTATATTTTCAAACTGGTGAAGCTGAACTGGTGCTACACAGGACGTGCCTGATGAGGGAGGCTGATACAAACCAGCAGGACACTTTCAGCATTGTGTTCATTCCCTTTATATGATGTTACCCTGCTGCTGTCCAGGAAGATGCAGAGGTAAATGGATTGACAACTTACTTTTCTAAAATGTATAGGCAAATTACAGAAACTAATTGAAAAGTCTTAAGTTCAGTATATTTTCTGGTGCAAAATACATAAGAGGAGGTAAGGTAGAACATCCTCACTCCTTTCCTAGCTTGGAATCACTTGCTGAAAGGTTTGTGGGTATCCATGAACTGCAATTCAAAAATGGAAGTTTACTTTTAAATAAGGTGATGTCAAAAAGATTTTGCAAGTGAATCATGGTATTACTTAATTCTACAGTACTTTTGTAAGTATGCAGATATCCTTTGGTTTCAGTGTAAGCTCTGTTTATGCTATCTGTGAGACAGTGTTTCTCTTTGTATGGGATAGTCTGAAATAATAAGCATATTAGGAGGAATTTACTAGGGTTAACTATTTTACTGATAGGGATTCACATGTCTGTAAGCTTTGCTGATTCACTTTCTCCACAAAAAAAGATTGGGTGTAGCAAAGGAACATTCACATTTTTGAAGGAAGAATTTATGAAGTGTTTGGAAGTTTTCTATGTATTATTTCATCATTGCATCTTCTTAGCCGAGAATGGGATGCATGTCCCAGGGATGTGCATCATCTTTCAGAAATATTAGGAGAAACAATATCTTTCCAGAGAAAGATGTGGAGGAAGGATCGCCTTGGCATGCCTTTACCAGCCCCAGTGTTCCTGGATCTGTAGGGTCTTTGACTCTCTAGACCCTAACGCTAATCCTAAGCCTAACCCTAAGGCTAACCCAAACCCTAACCATTAGAATTGCTAGCATAGCTTGTCTTGATAGAATCATTCGCAGCAAAGAAAGCAAGCATTCCCCAAGCTCAGTCTTAGCAGAAAACTATAGATAGGACATTGTGGGACTAAGGTTCTTACCCCCAGGGATGGGTTTTGTGGGGGGTTTATTTGTTTGGCTGTTTGGCTGTTTGTTAGGGGAAGGGGCATCATCCACCTCTTAGGGCTTGGACTGATGAAAACCAATACCTTATTCTGGGAGAGCTGCAGCGTGTCCTCCTCTGGCTCCTCATCTCTCCACGAATTCCCTACTAAGAAGTGTCACCTTAGGTTCTGGAAGAGACAATGCTTCGTGGCTACTTACAACCAACCTTGCTTATAAAAACACAGCATGAATTTCATGTTCAGGCTGCTTCTAAATGCTGATGGTTTAGTAGCCATTCCAATGTGAGCTGTGCCCCAAGTACCAAAATCTCTGATGAATTTTATATTCCTTTACAGCTATCTAACCATGGATATATAATCGTTTGTTTAGTGCCTCTTATTTTTTTTGATTTTTTAAATTAAAATCATTGGGGTTTAAAACATAATAATATATTTTATAGGAAATTATTTATGTTAGTGGTACAGAACTGCATTTCTTCCTTAACTATGGATTGATCCCATTGAACTTGAGCTGGCAGAACCCCTAACAGTAAGGCACTTCTGGGAAGCTCTGTTGTCTTCAACTACATTCAAAGCAGAGGTAAAAAACCACAAAGTATTTTCAATTTGGACCCAAAAGCAAGACTATACTCGAATTCACATCGGTTATCAAAAATGTGGGATGGAAAATGGTTCTGAGTAGGAGGATACATCTCAAGTTCCTTTCTATTTTTAAATAGTGTTTGCCCTATTTGCTACTGTCAGAATGGCAAGAACTCAAACAGAATATTCACACTGAGGTCACAGTTCACCCCTCTAACTACTGATTTGTGTGAGGGAATGCAAAGAATTTAATACAAGCAGAAAATTGTTCAATTTCCCTTAATTATTTTCCCTGTACTGGATAAAGTTCTTTGGTGGGTGTTTGTTTTTGCAACCATAGTGATGAGATATATTTGCTGGCTGCAGTCAAAATAATTCCAAACATTTATCTACTGGCATCATTTTTTATTCTGAAAATCCAGACATTTGCTTGCTTTACACCCAAACAGTAGGAATTTGGAGGCTATACCCCCAAAATTACTCTTACATTATTTTTCAAAATTAGAGCAAGAGTTCTGAGTTTTTTTCATACATTCCCACAAAAAATCATGGTCACTGCTCACACCAACACAGAACTGCATTCATTTAAATTTTTTGTATTCCTTTCTTGAGAAAAATCCCCAGATGATCTCATTTAAATCATAAGTATAAATATTCTTCAGAGCAACTTCCCTTATAACGTGTGCAATAAATCACTTTTCCCACAGTGCTGCTCTGCTACTGCTCCTCTTGGTGGGAAAAACTCACAGTATATGATTTGACAAACTGCTGACAAAACCAGCTTCATTTTAGAACCATAGGGGAACCAAACGCTCACCAGGAGATCATAGTTAAGAGGCAGAAGTGTATTTAAAAGCATGTGTGTACATGCATATAAATACAGATTGGCTAGTTGACTTCACTGACCTTGGGTGCAAGCAATGCTTCTGACAGATCCATACTGGTGACAGCTCTGAGGAACAGGGTTTAACCCCCTGTGATTAGTTAGGAGGCTCTGATTACCATTTTTGCTGGAGTTACGAGTGCTAGCAGGACAGTGAGCTTTTCAGCTGCTGAAGTCAAAATCCATGCAAGACTGTGAATTGGAGCCTTCAGCAACTGCTGCTCACAAGACAGTAAAACTGAACTTTATGGCTGCTTGTTCTGCTACCCCAGGCTGAGTGTCTCAGGGCAGGAACACTGCCCAGCTGCCATCCCTCCCACTGACCTGACAGCATCTAGGAGAACAGGCAGAGAGCTGGAGGCAGGAATCTCTTCAGTTATGCCAGCATGAATTGGCAGAGTTTGGGATTCCAAGCACGTAGTCACATGAGCCGGCCTTATTCTCAGAGCTGGAATAGCCCCATTGAGTCACTGTATCCAAAGTAATTGGATTATGAAACAAAAGTAAATTTTGTCCTCCTGTTTTCTCTACATCACTTCCTCTTCACATGTGCTGCTTTCAACTCTATTTTCAAAAAGAAACCGGCTGCAATATTACTATGCTTAGAGTGTGACCAACCAGTTAACAGTGCTGAGAAGGTGTGGGCTGTGGAGAGTGGAATATGCTGGTAGGAAAGGAAGGAGACACTGGATTTGGGAAAACATCAGTGGTTAATACTGTTTCAAGTACTTCTGGACAAGTACCCATCTATTTGAACTCAAAAATTGTCACAGAGGTTATTCGGCCAACACTTTCCAGGAGGCGCTCTAAGACATTAATGGAAGTAGGCAGAGGACTAAAGATTCAAATTGTTTGTCAAATTACAATATAAGATTGATTGTTGAAAGAAAACTAAGGCATAATCCTGTTTGCATAAATTGTAATCAGCAAAATATTCTCTGTCTCTGGCACACAGTTTGAACCCAAACTGAGGGCAGAGATGATCTCAGGGCTTCTGCTGGTTCCCTGACTGACAGCTTTCCAACATACTCACTTTCTGCCACGAAGAACGTGCTGTCACAGTGACTCTGAAAAAGCCTTTGTGCAGGACTGAGCATAACAATAGAGCATTGTGGAAGTAATTTGTTTCCTTTACATTAATGAAAATGTCTAAGACATGAAGTACTGGTCACTGAGTTTTCATCGTTTCTGTTAGAGATGGCATCTGCTGTTCCCAATTTAAGCAGCAGTTGAGATGACAGCCAGAGCAGCTGATGTCCTCTAGGATGGGTGTTGCTAGAGAGTATTATTGTTTAAAAATAGTTTCTAAACAAAATGTTGTAGGAGGATAAAAGTTCAGTTGAAGTTGGGCAGTGGCCAGCCAGAGTTTCACAGAGTAATTGCTAATTGTGTAAGCTCTGCCCAATGCTCTGTTTACCAAGGATGTTTTGCCCATTTTAGCAGAGGTGGGGCTCATTTCCTTAACAGACACAGAACAGAGCTGCAGTCTGCTCTGTATCCTGCTTGACAGAGCATGCTCAGATCCTTAGGCATTCATAAAATGTAAAAGTAACTTCTCCCTCTCCCTGCTAAATAGTGAGCTCGCATAAAAGGATCAGGATGTCCCTCACATTCAATATTTACTTTTTCCACTTTTATATTTTAGAAACATTCATGTTCAAGTTCAAATCAGTGCTTGTCCCAGTTAATCCTTGCTGTCAGACTTGGTTTAAATGCAGCATTCCCATTATTCCATTTTGGTCGTTAGGGCATGAGAGCAGTATAAGAAACTGAATGCACAGCCCCTGCCTTGAGTTTGTTCAGTGACTCCCCACAATCACCAGCAGTACAGCAACACATGTGGTTGCTGACAAGAGCAAACCTCAGTCCTGACTGCAGGCAGAGGAAAGTTAAAATTTATTTAGTAACAAAACTTGCTGTGGGTTACAAGCTCAATGGTGGATATTAGTGCATTCATACAAGTGAGCTACCTCAAATAACAGCCACTAGCTTCAAAACCACAGAATATAAAAGCATCAGTTTTTTGTTAATGAGCTCTTGTCTCCTTCATTATAAAATTAACCCAAGGCTGAATCAAATCAACAAGTTTTTAAAATAACCTAAAACTTAAAGCATGCGGTACCTGATTGAAGGAATGGTTTTAGAATGCTCAGAATTCTCTGCCAAGCATTCAGAAACTACAGCCACAACACTTCTGTAAATCAGTGCCAGGTCAGAGGGTTATAATGATTATGTACTCTGACTATTTTTCTCATGCCACATTACAGTGGTAATTGCTGCTACAGTTGCAGTTAGGGCATCCCCTTGTACTTTCTTATCTTGTAAATGCCACATTCTGAGAAATTTTTCAGATGTTGTGAGATATTTAAATAGTCCCATGCTAAATCAGGCACATTTGAACAGTTAAATTAGTTGCACATTAAATCAGACACTCGAGCAAGTATCGTGATCCTGTTACATGGAACTGGGCAGGCAGTGGATGGCCCACATGGAGCTGCATAGCTGCATTGCACGTAACGGTGCTGGAGTTAATTACGTCTGCAACAGCAGCCTTAACTCTGGATTCCTCAGCCTTAGCCAAGTTACATCCAGAACATGGAAAACCTTGTACGCCTCTGTTTGTTTAACAGGGGTATGATCCACATACCTCATCCTTATAAACAAGGAGAAAAGAGTTGGGTGCGCGAGTCTTTCACTTTTACCAATGACACGGAGCCGGAGAAGGCAACAGATACCAAATAAAGCAATTCCTCGCACCCTGTCCCAAATCTGAGTCATAGCCCTTGGGACCTCAAGACCTCTGAATAGCATTTCCTTTGCCTGTTGTCTTTAGCTTATTAGCACTCCCATCTGACTGAAGGAGACTGCTACTGATTGTGTACCACCCCCAACAGTAAGTCAGGGTGGGTCCTGGGGGGAAGGATGTTTGAAGTGCCTTGGAACAGAAACCCTGCAGCCAAAACTTTAAGCAATAGTGTTCTTCAGGGTTCAAACTCACTGAACTGCATGTCAGTGCTTGAGAATGCTGTGCACCTGCTGAACAGAGAGGACATCCAATGGGGTAAAGTTTGTAGAAAATCAGAAAAAAAAAATTCTTACCCTCCAGGAAAAGCTGCATTCTCTGAATTGATGTTCACAGCCTTCAGTATAGCCTTGGCAAGTTCTATTTACAAAAGATGGCATGATTTGTGTTTTGGCCAGGGTCACTGCACATACTGATATTACACTTTTGTTTTCATTCTTTTCTATTCCTGCATGTTACAGTCCCACAATGCCCTACAGCAGGGCCTGGCTGCCATACTTGGCAAGATTTCATGGACAGTGAAAACTACCTGCTTATTATAAAGTACTTCAATGCTTCTGGTTCATGTTGGAATTATCGAGACTACTTGTATTGGCTCCACAGGAGGCTTCTGTGATACTGCCCAAAAAACATCTGACTTACTGCAAATGCATTCTGTGTCTGTTCTGAAAATGTAACGTGAACATATCTGGAATCTCCAAACTGCACAGTGTCTCTGCCTAAGCTACTGAACATCCATAAATCCTGGATAGTGTAGGAATGGCTTGAATTCGTCCAACAAACAAATTTCCAGATTTGTTTGTTGGAGGAAAAAGAAGACATGCACAAGGAAACCAGACCAATCAGACCCTAGTTCAGAGATGCCTTGCAATGCCAGTGCTTTCCCTTGTCAAGAAAGATGAGTGCACACAGCATCCTGTTTTTTTGATTCCAGTCTTCTGTTCCTTCAGTGCAGAAGTCAGTGTTTCAAAGGTATCATGTGACACACAAAAATGCCATTTAGATGAAGAAAAGACCTTGCCTAATTAACTCAGTACGTATTTAAAAAGAATGTTTGCTATAAATAGGGCAAACAAGAAGCACACATACCAACACAAAGCATCTCTCCACTCTCTTCCACTACCTATTGCTTTGCCTTTAACAATGAAGTATTTTTCAGTTACTTAAATAAACACTTCTGTTTGCCTTCTCAGATAAATTAGGGCTGGATCTCATGGTGTAGCTTTACAAGAATCTGAGAAAAACAAAAAAAAAAGACAAAAAAGGGTAAGATTCTGTTTCCATTCTCTTTTATGCCGTTCCTCCCTTCTTTGCTGTGGTCCCACCCTTGCTACTTGCCCACACCACAGCACTAATCACCTATTTTCGTGAATCAATTCAGTTTATTAACTCAAGAAAATCCTGCCCTTTTCCTGCAGGGTGAAAAGGTTAAAGTGGACTCTCTCAAGGGCTAAATAACACACAGAAAGTGCAGGGTGTGTTAGCTGGGAGCAAAGTAACAAGATTATCCTTTCAGCAGTGGTAAACTAGATCAGCTCACCTTGCCTTGTGAAACCACAGGCTCAGAGGTTTGCCTCAACACCTGGGGCCACGCAGACAATCCACTTAACCGGCGTCTTTGCAGGGACTCGGGGGAAAGAACGTGCTCAGCCAACAGGATCGTGCTGCTCTCCGGACCCAGAGACCTCAACAGCAATCCAGAGCTCCTTGTTCTGCCCCTGAAGGAGGAGAATTCCTTCTCCACAGCACCTCTTGTCCAGAGCTCCAGACATGGCTGCACTTACACCACAAACATCAATGGGGACTCCTCCTTTGGCCGATATATAAAGGGAAAAGAAGGAGAAAGAGAGCAGGAACTGAATGAGAAAGCATTTACTATGCTCTGTTTGCTTTCTTTTTTATTCACACACTTTCTCAGACCAAAGACCATTTCTTTTGCATGCTAACAAAATTCTTAATCCTTGGTAGGTGTTGTTTGTTTTGTGGGTTTTTTTGTGTGTTATTGTTTGTTTGTTTGTTTTGGTTTTTTTATTGTTGTTTTTGTTTTCTTACATGGACTCACATTTGCTGAGGTAGATCCTTTCAGATGTCAGAATCTCATCTCTTTTAGTTAAATGGAAAGCAAAACTGCCTCCCAAAACTTTGTTGAAATTAAAATATATGGAAATAGAGGATTATCTTTCAGCAGAATTTAGGGAGAAAATCTGCTTTTGGCCATAGCCATGTAACATATTGGCACAAAGTAAGATCTAGTTTATTACAAATGTTGAAGCAAGTTTTAATACCTCTAATGTCACTTTAGAAGTATCACAGTATAAACTTGTGATTTGTACAGAATAACATCAGTTATAGACCAGTACACATTGCTGACTGCCTTATTTCTAAAGCTTATAATTTCTAAAATTATGTTCCATAATTAAACCAAACAATACTATAATATAAGAGCATTAGTTTAATGAAAACCAGTTATGTATCAGTCTTCAGCTAAATTTGCTCTTCACAGACTCCAGAAATAAAGGGATTAACTATTGCAAATCCTTCTGGTACTTTACATTTGATCACAAGAAGTTTATGATAATTTATTCCACATGTCTGATGCAACTGAAAAAAATTTGCAAATAAAGCTTGCTGATGCCTCCAGGAAGTGAGCTTTCATTCTGTTCTAATATTAGCAGCAGCCTGCACCAGTGTAACATGGAACACTCATTCCATACCCCCAGTGCTGTCAGCCATCATTTGATGCACGTACAAAACCACCGAATGTTTGACAGTGATTGGGCTGAGGAACATCTGCCACATGAGCACTGAAAGGCTATCAAGAACTGAAAAAGAAACTTTACTGATGTTTCAATCCAATGGTAGAAGAGTGTCAATCAATTTGCTGCTTTTTTTCATAATTGAAATAAGGTCTCAAACTGAGAAAATACTTTTAACTATGGCATATGTTTTCTTGTCTTGATATTGCACATCCCCATAGTGATGGCTTGTTTTTCCATTTTATTTAGATCTGCTAGATTCTTGAAAATCATAACTTTCTTCTTATACGAGGATGCTGCAACAGAGGAGTTGCCTTTTAGGGTACTGTCCCTTCTGACTGGCCAAAATACCCCTTGCATGGCAACCAGGGGCTCACAGCTCCTGCTGAATTTCACAGCAGTGAGATCCTTTGGACTCACTGGTTAGCTCTGTCCTGACTCTGGATGAGGCCAGGGCACCTGGCTCTCCTTCAGTTTACAGTTCAGAATTAACCAGGAAACCTACTATTGGCACACACAACTTCTAATTTGGGAAAAGAAAATACTGTCTGGCAAGCTTGCAAGGCTGCTGACCCCGGGCTGCTGGAACAAGGCAAATCACGCTGCTCTGTGCTGCATCCTGAGCTAATCAGTCTTTCTTTGGCTTGCCATTGAAACTGGTCTGTGTGAAGAGGAATCTGTGTAAAAGATCCACCACTTCTCTCATCATTTTATATCCACCCGTAGGTGTATAAATTTGGCATTTGATGTGATTTATTTTCTGAGCTTTTTAACTCCCATGTGAAAGCATAATATGGAAGCAGACTTTTTTTGGACTTTTTTGGTTCTGTTAGGCAAACTAGAACTCCTGAGGAAATAGTGGCCTGTCTAGAAGCTGCCTCCATGGCCTCTAGCTCTTATTTGCAGGAAAAAAAAAATACAGTGAAATGAGCATTTATATTGCAGAGAGAGGCACGGTTGGCATTTAGATTTAGACATTGATTCAGCTGACATATTAATGACTATTTTTCATTTGTCCATATTTTGGAAAGGGTTTCAAGGCTAGCTTTCCCCCCTCCTCCCCCTTTCCTTCTAGAAACATTTGTTCTCTATCTTCCTAACCATAGCTCTTCCCTAAAGGCTGTAAACCTAATTATGAGAGGACTAAAGAAATTGATTAATTTCCCAGTACCACCATGTCATCAGTCACCATGTGTATGTCATTAAGCAATACTTTGGTTTTTTAGCTTGCTGTCTTTTTAAAGCCTGCAGAGACCAGCAGAGCCAAGCAACAATAGCCATCTTGGCACAAAAAGTACCACTGACCTTGAAATTCAGACTATTAATTCACTTCAAGCACTTGTTGCAAAGCATTATTCCTTCATACTATATAACATCTTGCTATATGAGGTAGTAGGATCCAAGCTAGCAAAATTCATAGAAATCCTGCATTATTAAAGGTCTTCAATCATTAATAAGTAAATCATTTTCCTGAAACTAATTTAGAAGCACAAAGCAGTTTTAAAAGGCTAGAAGTGCTTATGACACTGGGTAACAAAACATCAATACTGAAAAATTTAAAACATCAGGTCAATTTTCTTTTTACCAATATGGCAAGCACAAAACATGGGAATTAAGATTTAACAATCAAAACTTTGCTCAGGACACTTTTTTGTAATCTGACAGATTACAGAAAATTTGGAAATAAGGTTCAAAATAATTAATTAATTTTCATTAGAAGTAAGAAAGAATAAGACTTGGTTGTCGTGGCATCTCTGTATGATTCATTTGGCTTTGAAAACAAGAAGCATTGTTACACAACTAATTAGGAATATTACAGTTTAACGGCTCCGAATGCAGTGGGTAGAAAGAGAAACTTGTGTGCCCCCTGCAATCAGATTAGGTAGCACTTTATTGAAGTTTTAAAAATAAATTCCCTGCTATTTTTGTCACCAGGGAAAGTTCTCAGACATGTAAATCACTAAAACTGCCTCACATGTTTCAGCAGAATTCATGCCATGTTTACAAGCAAATATAAAACAAGGAAATCCTTCCCAGATACAAAGGCTCTTACTGCCTATTGTTTTCCCCAGATTTAAGCCCCGCTTCCTGTTGTATAGCAGAGCTTTTAATGTTAATCCACTACTGACATGTCATTTTTTTATGGGCATTTTCAAGAGTTCAAATGGTAGCATGTTTATCATTTTAGCAATTCTTTGCTCTCAAGCAGCTCCTGTTTTCTCTGAAATCCAAAATATCCAGCAGAAATTACATGAGCAAACACACAATTCTGTCATATAAATGATGATCTTTGCACACATTTCAGGAGAAAGTGTGTGCTATTCTAAACAGCATGAAAAATAGCTTTTGTGAAGACATTGATTTCTGCCTAGTGGTATTTGTTCTGTGTAAATGAATCACCTTTACAGCATAAAATGTGAGGGGAAATTATGAGTAGGGGAATGAGTGTTGTGTTTGGGAATCTCAAGGATGACACAGTTCCATTGTGTCTTTGCAGTGTAAATCTTTCCAGCTGTAAGTTACAAAATAGTTCAGCTCAGGATTTTAGGGCAGGTTTGATATGTCCTTCCCTGAATCTATGGTTGGGTGAGAATTCAGAAATCTTTCTACCAGAGACTTTCTGCTAAAAAACAAATCCAGTTTGCAAAAGCAAAAGTAGCTGTTTCTTTTCTACTTGAAAGTACTAAAGCATAGGTTTGGAGTCATTCTCAGAATAAAAGATAAAAATAGATTTCAAGAATAGTCAGTTTGTCAACATATGGTAGGTCTGCATTAGTAATTTGGGCATAATAGGAGTGTATCAGTACATCAAAAGCCTTTATGCCTACACAATGTACTTTTCTAGGGTTTCTCTTCTGACTAGATTTAGTTCTGCTCCAGATTAAATGTCTCCCACATGCACAGTTTTACATCAGCCAAAGGATCAGTTACTGGTATGGACTGCAGTAATATTGAAGAGAGAGGTATAGTTATTACAATTTAACCACTGTCC
Source organism: Donacobius atricapilla (assembly GCA_013397315.1). Lineage (NCBI taxonomy): Eukaryota > Metazoa > Chordata > Aves > Passeriformes > Mimidae > Donacobius > Donacobius atricapilla. The sequence goes on from WBMY01006632.1 coordinate 213,155, forward strand.
TCAGTAAAAATTAGTCTAATTAGGGTGAAATGGTATTTTATTCACTAAGAAAACAGACTTGTATCCTAAATTCCTTTCAGACTAAGGCATGATGACACATTTGGCATTAATTATGTTGTGGTGCCATAACACTTATTTGCAGGACTGACTGCCACTGAAAAACATTTTCCTGTTCCTACTTTCAGCAAATTTCTAGAAATAATCAGTGTAACAAGCAGAACAAATCAATTTCCAAGGGTCAGAGAACTATGGAATATCTACTGCTAAAAACAAAAAAGCACCAAGGCTTTATTTGCTCTTGACCACACTGAGAAAAATCATTCTGTTTCACTGCCTCCTCTTCCTTCCTGAAGTTCCAGCCTTGTGCTCCATTGTATCCACAAGGTTGCTGGAATTATCATTCGCTTTGCCTGACACTCATCATGTTTCATTCCCTCTTTGAATCTCATTTACAGGTTTCAACTTCTCCCTCCAAACTTCCTGTCTTTACCCGTCATGTCTACACTACATCACCTCCAGTGCCTGCTCTGACTCTGGATCCTTTTGCTGCCCAGACAGCTGAGTTAAAAACTGCACCTCAGTACTTAAGCCACCAAAAGATTCCATCTGCTACCAACAAGCCACTTCTCGTGACAAGCATGAAAATACCAGATANCATTATTCAGGGTACTACTGTGGCAAAGCCCAAGGATTAGGACAACACAGAAATACATGAGAATAACTTGCTGCTGAGAAGAATGGTAAGGCCACCAAAAGATTCCATCTGCTACCAACAAGCCACTTCTCGTGACAAGCATGAAAATACCAGATAAGAGTCTGGACAACAAGAACTACCATAAGGATGTTTTCAATTTCAGTGCTTTGAATTGACTTTTTTCCTTTTTGCACTAATGACTGGTCATAAGCATGTAAGTAATCGTACTCCAGTTAAACAGAAAATATCTGGACAGCTCTGGATATCACCTATCCATACTGCACTGAAATGCCTGTCTTAAATCATTCACTGATGATGAATTCTACTTGAAGAAAATTGTCCTTAATTTTCTTTTTTTTCTCAGAAGTTCATTTCTCTTTACAAGCCTCCAAGTAATCCTATTTCTGAAAATGGTAACAGAAGAAGTTAATTTAAGTTATTATACCTGGCAAAAACATGAAAATTTTACCAGCCTGTCTCAACAATCATTGTAATAATTGCCTACAAAAATCAGTAAAGTGAATCTTTTCAAATGTCTCCCAGATATATCATGTGCTACCCAGGGTACCCATCACCCTGCTTTTGCCTAGGATGTGAGGAACTCTGAAGCATGAGCTGGAAGTTTTTACAGCTCTAAGAGCTGACATTATAACGTACAGATGACAATCCAGAACTGGTCCTCTATGCTGCCCAACCTCAGTTTGGAAACATCAAAATCACAGAATCGTAGAATGGTTTCGGTTGACTGAAAGGCTTCTCTTTTCCAGGCTGAACAATCCCAATTCTCCTATCCTTTCCTCATAGGACAGGTGCTCAATCCTCTCCTGGATGAAAGCTAAAGTAACTCTCAGGGGAGTTTGGTAGAGATGCACTCTGGACCACAGAAGTAACTATAAGGATGATACTTTCTAATTTCAGTTCTTTGAAGTAAACACAGCTATGCACTATAAACAGATTATTGTTGCATTTATTGGCCATTACAGTGGGAAGGATATCATAGTCAAATATCTCCTTTAGTGCTTCCTGAAAAAAAATCTTGTACAATTTTTGTTACATTTGATAACCTTTGCTAGGATTAGCAGTTCACCAGCTGGACACAGGCTAACAAAGGAATAAATTAAATGGGTTCATGCCAGGATATGTGAAGCAATGAGAACAGTGAACCTTAGTAGCAAATCAAGCATGCTAAATTGGCATGCAAATATAAACCTCTTAAAGGAGCAGCAGAAGTTATTAAAGCAGCAAAGCTGTCCTCCAGCTTTCCAAATTTAACTAGAATCGTGCAGGATTCATAACAGCACAAAAGATGTCATACAATAAAAATTAAGAAGCACCAGGCTTCCAGCATATTTTCTTGCTGTAGGGAATAGAATCATCCCTCATGATTTTACAGACTGAAGCTCATTACTTTGATCAGCTTAGGCTATGAGTTTGCAATAGCCAGGCTATTTCTAACAATTTGTTTCGCAGGACTTGGTTTGGCATTCCTAGGAATACACAGAAAGAAGAATCAGCCATTCTTGGTTGCAACTGTTTCTTCTTTCAGTTACACGTTTATTCAGTTTGTTTGCTTTCTCCTTTTTTTTTCTTTTTTTAATCCCTTGGCAAGACTTCACAGACATTTCTGAGGAAGAAAAACAGATTTCAAAATCATTATTGTAAGTCAATGCAGACTGTATAATAGAAAGACTTTTACTGAAAGCAGGAGAGTATATGATCTTCTTATGAATAAAACTAGCCAAACTTCACACAACCATGACATGTACCTGGTACTTGGGAAAGGCCACATTTAATTTCCACAAATCATTATCGCTTCTAATCTCTTTCATACTCCATAATATGGACGATGCAACCAACAGAAGATGCTTGGTACAGAAATAGTGTTATGAAAGCACTCCCAAATAAGATACAGTTATAAAAAATATGTAAGAAGCCATAGGATTTTCAGTATAACTTTCAGAACAGATCAAGGCACTGCTCTTCAATTATATTGTGGTGTACATTTTACTCGGGATTTAACAAACATGCACAAGAGAAGAAAAGAGAACAGTGGTTACAAAAAATAATGTATAAATTAATACATAATATCTGTGACACTCAGAAAGTACCTATAGGAATTCATATGAGCAAAAATACCTGTAACAGTAGAGTCTCATCAGAAATGCCTACGAATTCCCAAAGGACCAAGCAGCCCTTCCTGATTCCATGAACTAGAGAACTGGGAAAAGAAAACCCCAAAATGAATGAAGAAAACAACTTGAGAGGTAGCAAAAGTAAATGGAATTTGAGAGATGCAGGACTGTGAAAGATAAGACAGAAGAAGGAGGAAAAAAAAAAGTTTGTTTTAAAGCTTCCTTTAGAATGCAGCTGTGTACAGCTTCCTCACAAGGGGCAGAGGAGGGGCAGGCACTGTTCTCTTATCTTCTCTCTGGTGACAGTGACAGGACCTGGGGGAACAGCGTGAGGCTGAGTTGGGGAGGCTCAGGTTGAATATAAAGGAGGAGGTGGTTGGGCACAGGAACAGCCTACGCAGGGGAGCGGTCACAGCACCAAGCCTGACAGAGCTCATGAAGCCCTTGGACAACACTCTTGGGCACATGGTGTAATTTGGAGTGGTCCTGTGCAGGGCCAGGAGCTGGACTCGACCCCAGTGGAACTCCTCCAACTCCGGATATTCTGATTTCATGATTCCTTCTCTGTCATGATGTCACTATCACATTCCTTATCAACCAGAAGTGGTCAGCTTTGATTCTTTCTTCATGCTCCAAGTCTGAAGAATCAGAAGAATGCCACTTACTCCTCCATCCAGCCACTAAGAGGCAAACTTTTCTCTCTCCTTACAGCTAGTGTTCAGATCTAGCTGCTCTCCCAAGGTTAATTCACCTTTCTCCTTTCTGCATTTATTCTCTGTTTTCCTAAGTCATATAATATGCAAGTGGCCTAAATTTCCACATGAAATTTCTTTGCTAATGTAACCAGTTTCCTGATTCTTATTTTGCATTTTCACTAATATTTTGACATAAAAGCCTGCATTGTCTCACTAACTGTCCATTTGTGCTCTTAAGCCTTGGAACTTGCATTCCTGCATGACCATCTCCATTCAGAATTTTTTTATCTCAAAGTTGACTCTACTGAATTATTTACATACCCTGTTACGTCATGGGAAATCAAGCAAGTCAAGCAAAGACAGCATTGCTGCTTTAAGTTTTGCCAAAGACTGCTGCCAGGATCAACAGAAATTAAAAAGTTCTTTGTGGATTTAGTGATTGTTCTCCACAGAGAACTCTTTCACCACATGAATTTTTTAAGAGAGAGAACAGTTTTTGATGCCAAAAGACTACATAAAATGGAGACATAAATGCAAATGCATTTCCTCTTGGATAATCATCTTATGTAAATATCAGTCCACTTACATCAGTGGTGTACCCTGCAACAAGAAGAAAATCTATCAGCTTTTCTCTTATTGACTAGAACTCATTAGTTTTTATATCACTAATTTTTTCTTTAATTTCTTGTTTGCCGTAGCTACTACTGTTTAAGATTGCTCAAATGTATTTGGGGTTTCTCTTTCCATGCGAAAGCCCCAGTTAAAAACCTAAATAGCCTTGACATTTATTTGATATTTCTTGCTCCTTAGTAACTCCTATCGAGATGAAGCAAACATTCTTAGGGAGTAAGATACGAACAAATCGTATGGATTATGATGACTCTATGCATTCTTTGCGTATCTGCTTCCTCCCTCCAAGATGGATTATCAAAAGTTTAAGTAATGGCAATTCTTATGGTCTGGTGATCTTCATAATTTGTTCTGTTATTGAAAATACTTTCTGTTGCCAGTAGGAGGGAGAAGGGAAAACTGCTCTTTGTTTACCTCAATGAACATAAAGAACACATTTTAAACACATTTTATTCTGAAATTTAACCAAGAGTTCCGGATACCTATGAGACGCCAGCGCAATTCTGAGCTGCTTCCAGGAGCTCCCCTAACTGAGGGGGGAGCACAGACCCCCCAGTGCTCTGTGTGATCATAGAGACCCCAGGGCAGCAGCTGTTCCTGCAGACAGACCAGATACTCTGCCTCCTTTGGACAGAGCTCAGCCCTTGCTTTTACACTAATCCATTTTACTTGTTTGTTTTTAGGAGGCTTTAGTTAAAACTTGGATTAAAAATGGCCTATTCTGTTATAATTCCAGTCCACTGCAAAGTACATATAGGAGGACTCTTTCCAATACTTAGAAGTTATTTCAGCAAGAAAGTTATTTCTCTGCAGAACAGGTGTTCATGGAATGAACGGACTAGCTTTTCAGTTTGGACTAGCAAATACACTTTCTATATTGTACAATGGCCATTTTAGCAATTTTCTTATTTATTACATTATTTGTGCTCCGTCCACTTGTTGTATCCTCAGCATTACGTTGCAACAGCATTGCTCTCCCACAGCTCAAAGAAAAGCTACCAACTAAGCAGTGCTAATTTACAAACCCATTGTGACATAGAAATGCCAAAATGTTCTGAGCCTCAAATTAGAACAGTTGCCAGGGTCTTCAGACATATAAAATATTTTCTGTAGGCCGTGATGTCTGACATAAATACACTGCCAGAGTAGGGTCAGCCAATTCAAAACCATAAATAGCAGAATGGTGGCAGAAAATGTTAAAAACAATTACAATACACATGTTCTTTCCCCCTTAGGACAAAAGATTCTCATCACGTTCCTTTTTGCTCTGCCAGAAATATTTAACTGATTCATGGTTTGCGGTATAAATACATAAATTAGTTTCTGTTCCTGTTTCTAGACAGTTCATTTTATGTAACACAGATTCATGTGAACCAAAGTACTCTGATCTCTATAATTTCCTTATCTCCAAACCTTAACTACTACAAATAAGCTTCTAATGGGGGCCAGTGGGATACAGTGTCTAACAAACAAATTTAGGAACAGTTTGAAGATAGACTGATCCGTATCTCCGGTGTTGTTTGTATAGATCATTACTTTCCTTCAAGACTGGAGCATATATTTGCACCATTGAAAATGAAGGGAACAGACTGATTTCTATCTTAACACTATCCTCACAGGGAAGTAAAATCCAAAAGGAGGAAAATGACATCACAGGGCAATGATTGATCCAATAGGCAATTCACAATAAAGGAGAGGAATCATGCTGCAGGCAAGGCTAAAAAGGGAAGTGAAGACAACCCTGAACACTATCTACAGACAGCCCTAAAATGGGAACAAACAGAATGATCTGGGTCACAAGAGGTCATGCAGAAATGTTGCCTTCCAGTTTCAGGAGCAGTATGTTCACATTGGCAGGACTTCATGCCTGAACAACGCACACAGTCAAAGTCAGCTTAACTCATGGAGCTTAGGGCTATTTTTTTTCTCTACAGACGATCATGCTATTGCGTTTTACATACATAAATTGCTAACAAGGAGCAAATTTCAAAACCTCAAGCATGCGTATTCGTGGAAACTAAAGTTTAAAGAGATCAGCAACAACAAGAGACAGTGACCTGATTTCCACCCATTATAAACAGGAGCACGTCTCAGCCACAACGATTCTGTGTCAGTGCCTGTGGCTGATGACAGAACTCTGCAGTCCAGCACATGCAATGCACTCCGTACCTTGGAAATGGGTGAACATCACAAGTCTCTTGAAGTAGGTCCCCACCAAGCAGTTCTTAAAAGTCAGTGGAGACTTTGTCTTAGTCAATGCCATGGCTAGTCTCATTGTTCTGGTCAGACACCTTGGAGAAATACTCCACAGCTTGAGAAATAAACGTTTTTAAATTGCCTAAGGGTAGACTTACATAATGCACAGTCCTGTGAAGAGATAAATGTAAGAACCAATAGAGTTTTGTTAATGCTGTTTCTGCTCACACTAAATCATTTATTGCTGATGAAAGTATTTTAGCTTATTCACAATTAATACAGAACTCTGAAAAATACAGTGTTATTTCTTGGAGACATACTTTAAAATTTCTATATTCTTTTCATAAATTACTGTTTCTGGAATGACAATATTTTTCTGAGAGATACGGAACTCTAGTGTTTTTTCAAGTCCATCTACTGAATGAAATTAAGCCAGGTAGAGGAGAAAAATCTTCAAATAGCTGGCACAGTCAGTCATGATGGAACAGCTCAATTTGAGGAGAAAATACTCATGATACAATTCCTCTAAAGGGAATCCTCTGTACAAGTCTAAATTAGAAACTACTAGAAAACACCATGGAGATGTGGATAACTTGATCCAAGCTAACTGGCAAGTATTTGCTGGTCTTAGACACATTGCAAATTATTCCCTTCCCTTCTTCTCCAGCAGAATCTTTTTGGTTATAACACACCAAATGGACAACAAGATCCATTTGGATGTCTTTAACCAGATCTCATATAGGGTAAACTTTCACTCATGTACTTGTATCAGCAAACAGAATCCTGCTCCTCTTTCTTGTGAAGGGTTGACTGAAAGGTCTTTTTAATGGATTGCTACATTTCAGAAACTAATATACCATGAACAGGTTCACTGCTTGCCAGCAAAAAGCATTAAAGGAAAATTCCACACTGAATTCACAGTCGAAATGGGAGGCATCCCCAAAAGTGGCAAAACAACAATCCTTAAATCATATCACATAAACTACTCCATTCCTTTTGTCCTGCAAATAGAGGAGTGTTTGGGGCATAGGTTAGAATAAGAAACTGTAGTTATATTATTAAGAAGTAGATGAATCACTTTAATTGCCAGAAACCTAACAACAGCAAAGAAAACTGATTCATAGCATATGTCAGAATAATGCTAGTGTAAAATAATAACATGAAAGGAGACAAATTGTCCCAGAGAACATTTTACTCCCGTGCAGTATTATTTACACTGTACTGTTAATCAAATTTGGCATACTCACAATTTCCAAAAGGAAAAAGAGAACAGAAAAAAGCCCATACACACACTCCTAAGGCAGAAAAGGAAGGTATTAAAAACATTCTCATTCAATATGCGTGTGATCTGATGACTTATTTTAAGTACTTTTTGCTCTGCCACTTTCTCCAAGTAAGATCAAATTCATCTTTCATGAACTTAATAATGTTCACACCCCTTCAGACCTTGTCCTTTTAGCCAGATTGGACCACACAAGATAATTTGTAATATACCAATGCATTTATAATTTAAAGTATTTAAAACATTCTAGCTCACATATTTGTGACAAGCTTAAGGCAATTAAAAGTCTAACCAGGCCAGCTTTTTATGTAAATGAATGGCTTAGACAGCTCTATGTGCTATTTGGGGTCTCCTCAACTTTCTAGTTACCTTGCACTGAAAAAAAGAAAAAGAGACGATAAAAAGGGCAAAAGACGCGTAACTACAGACAGTAGGAAAACAGTCTGTGAAAGTAGCTGGCTATAATTTCGCTTAACAATGACTTGTAAAAAAAATGTAATACTATTGATTTCAGTAAATATCACAGACCTTTAATTCCGGTCAATTTTTATTCTGGCATAAGTTGACACACAAAACATAGATCAATTCTTTCACAAGCACAGCTTTTCTTCACACCATTTAATAAAGCAAACAACTGAGTAAACACAGATTTTATCTGCACAAAAGGAAACTGAGCTGAGCTGAATCGGCCTGTAACCTTTCCTGCAGGGAAGATGCTCAATTTTCAAACATCTTTACAGGGAGCTCTTTATTTTGTTTACAGGAAATACTATGTAAACAGAAATTAAATTATTCCAGGCGACAATTACCCTCACAGCATAATCCTGCTAGGAGATGCTTGGAGATATTTCTGTACACGGTTACATTTTAATACAAATACTTCTCTCTGCATTAGAATGTATAAGTAACTAAGTACAGACAATGCATAAGTCTACAACATTATGGAAGCTCGCTGTGAATTCTATATATTAGCCACATGCTCCAGCAAGACAGTGCACCTGCTCTTAACGACACAGCTAAGTATAATAGATGATTTTATGACGATTTATTACTGAATATTGGTTTAAGTGGCTCAATTCTCAAACAAGAAAAGGGTGTTTGGCTTTTGACATTCGGCTTAGACGAGCAAAGTTTCTTCCTTATTTTAATTACAGTTTCAGCACTGCTGACAACAGAGCTAGGTGCAGGGAAGTGTCACTTACCACAACTGAACACAGAGTGGTGCTATTTGAACAAAAATGGATCGTATTTGGTCCTTAAATGGTTTGAGATGTGCTAAATGACTTTTTGAGTAATAACTTTTGGGTTAAAAACCAAAGAGAAAAGAGCCAAGTTTCACGTGAATTATTGTCAAAACTGCCTGATGAGAACATTTGGCCCAGCTGTCCGTGCTGAAAAGAATCTTCTTTTGATTATGTAAGTTGTCCAGCATTAAAACCTTACGAGAGCAAACTCGCAAGAAAATGGTGACAGTTGTAAAGGGATTAAATGTGTTGTGCAAGGATCTACACCGTCTCTGAAGATCATTAGCTTAGCCAATCTGGAAAATAAACACAGGGCATAGTCACTTAGCTGAACATGCCATGAAGATTTCAAACCAAAATAATAATAAAGCAAAACATTTACAATCAAAACATTCACGTGATGCATTCACTCACACTAAACATTAAGAAGCTTTTCACAGTGCGGGGGCACAGGTTGCTCAGAGGTGCTGTGGGTGCCCCATCCCCAGAAATGTTCCAAGGCCAGGCTGGATGGGGCTTGGAGCAACCTGGTCTGGTGAAGGTGTCCCTGTCCATGGCAGGGCTGNGCTGGCCAATCGCGGTCCCGCCCCCCAACCTCGGGCTGGCCAATCGCGGGCTCGCTGTGCCCGGGCTGCCCCATTGCGGCCCCGCCCCTCCCCGAGCTGACCAATCGCGGCGCGGCGCGGTGGCCATGGCGACGCGGGACGCGGCCTGGCCATGGCGTCCTACGGGCCGGGGGTGCGCGTGGGGAACTGGCTGGAGGAGCAGTGCGCGCAGCAGGTACCGCCAGCGCGGGCATCGCCGCCTGTCCCCCCGGGCTGCCCCCGCCTCTCCACATCCACCGGGAACGCGGGACTGCGCGGGCGGGATAACACAGCACATCTGCTCCTCTCTGCTTTGCCAACAGGAGCTCCTGAGGGATTTTATCCGTAAGAGAGAGCGAGGACAACTTTTAGTACAGAGATTAGCCAGACTTCAAGAGAATGTTTTCAAGAGGGTAATTTTTAAAGATGGTTTTGTCTACCTCCCTACCCACAGGGTGGCATAACTCTTATTATTGTTCTGCGTGCACTAAGAATGATACGGAATTTATATACTAAAATAATTCTGATGTTAGGTTCAGACAATTCTCTAAAATAGTATGCAAATTCTAATTTAGGTAGAGCTGTCAGTATCTTCTGATGGATTTGTTCACTTTGGAGACACCGTGTTGCTTATGAACCCCGACAACAAATCCTCGGATTTGGAAGGGACCTCGGCGGAGAGGGACCCCGAAATTCGTGGGGATGTCACTCTGGCTGTTGACATGGAGGAAGTGTCCCTGTACTCGGATGAACCCCTGCAGATCTCACATGGACTGAGTGCAGTCAAGAGCGTGGACCCCATGGGTCGAAATGCTTTCTGTATTTTAAGGTCTGCTACTTTTTTCTGAGTTGTTTTCAATTATTGTTTTAGCTTTAGGTATCTTGTTTTGAGAAATACGCAACAAAGTTTGCTAATATTCAAAGGAATGTGAGTAAATTTAATTTGTTTAAGAAAGAGTCTTCAGTCATGCGTTAAGCTTGATTCCATGCTGCATATTACTCTGAGTAATTCCAAGGACCTCTAAATCAGTGCCGGTGTGAAGACAGAATCAAGTTCACTGTATAACTTGGTAAATTCTGCAGCTGTTTTTATTCCAGTTGCAGGCAAAACATGGCTAAATATCACTACTATTAATATTCACTCTCCTGCAAGCAGAAATATGTGTCATCATTGCTTTTGCTTTCCATGAAGTGGGCATGTTTCTGTTCAAAAAAACCCAGCATATTCTCTCTCTGAAATATATATTTAATTGCTGCTGTTTGTTGGAGAAGAAACACAGGAACAGAGTCCTGCTCAGTAGTCAAGGGCTCTGCCTTAGGTTCAGATATTTTACCTATTTTAAAAGGTAAACAATACAAAATGTTGTCACAAAGCAACATCTAACTGTAGACCAAAACAGACAAAACCCTAAACAATAGTAAAACTGATGATTTGAATGTACCTTTTTTCCTTTTACAATTTTAACAGTGTTGATGGAAGTGCAGTGGGTGAACCACTTAGATACGGGCAAAACTTTGTTCTTGGGACAAAAGGAGGGATTTCTGACAAACTGGTAAGGCAGTAAAGTTGCAAATGGCAGTGGTACCATATGCTGATAATGTGCGTTGAATCCCCCTCCAAGAATAGATATCTAAAGCTGTACACTGGTGCAACATCTTAGTTTGACAGAACAGGCTCAATCATGCATAGATCAAGATGAGTAATTCCTAATTAGAAAGTTTATGCTACTTGCCTGAGGTCAGGTATGCAGACCAAGGAGGCTGTTAACCAGAATGGAATAAAGGAAACCAGAAAAAGGAAAGAAAAAGAAATTACAATTAGATTGTGAATCATGAAAGAATTCTTCAAGGAGATTTTCGGGTTTTTTCACTTTGAACAACTCACTTAAGAGTTGGACTTCATGATCCTCATGGGTCCCTTCCAACTGAGAATATTCTGTGAAATTCCAAAATGAGTAGTTTTCCTTTCTTATAAAGANAAACGAGATGGTTTTAAGGGTCCCTTTCAACCCAAACTCCTCTATGGTTGACAGTATTCACCAATAGTGCAGTGATAATGAAGTGAAGGCACTTGTGTCAAACCGATGCACCTCTTTGTCTAATACGGAGTGTAAAAGGCAAGTGCCCGAGGAGGGGCACTCGACTGACCTATGCTGTTCTTACTGCTCTGGAGAAGAGAGCGAAATGTTAAGTGATAGAGCAAGGGCAAACAGCCTCAGGTTGCTCTGGTGAAGTTCAGACAGGATCCACAGAAAGAACTGTCGAGCACTGGAACAAGCTGCCCAGGACAGTGAAGTCAGCCCCGCCGGAGGTATTTAAAAGATGGGGGGACATGGGGCCACGGTTTCGTGTGGGCCTGGCAGAGCTGGATTTACAGGGTGACGGGACGATCTGAAGCCACTCTCCCCTAAAGCACCCCACGACTCCCGACCCCTCAGGGCCCCGCCCCGCCCCCAGAACCGCCTAGGC
>WBMY01006632.1:225915-278202 GCA_013397315.1 Donacobius atricapilla
TTTTAACAGTGTTGATGGAAGTGCAGTGGGTGAACCACTTAGATACGGGCAAAACTTTGTTCTTGGGACAAAAGGAGGGATTTCTGACAAACTGGTAAGGCAGTAAAGTTGCAAATGGCAGTGGTACCATATGCTGATAATGTGCGTTGAATCCCCCTCCAAGAATAGATATCTAAAGCTGTACACTGGTGCAACATCTTAGTTTGACAGAACAGGCTCAATCATGCATAGATCAAGATGAGTAATTCCTAATTAGAAAGTTTATGCTACTTGCCTGAGGTCAGGTATGCAGACCAAGGAGGCTGTTAACCAGAATGGAATAAAGGAAACCAGAAAAAGGAAAGAAAAAGAAATTACAATTAGATTGTGAATCATGAAAGAATTCTTCAAGGAGATTTTCGGGTTTTTTCACTTTGAACAACTCACTTAAGAGTTGGACTTCATGATCCTCATGGGTCCCTTCCAACTGAGAATATTCTGTGAAATTCCAAAATGAGTAGTTTTCCTTTCTTATAAAGATAATCCATTGTAGGAATATAGAGTCATGCACTATTCTATCATTCTGAGGAAGCAGATTTCTATTAAATGGTAACATTTTCCTCTGCAAATTAAAAGCAAATAAGGCATTACACATACGAATGCACTCAAAATAAATCACCACAACTTTGAAAAAGTTCTCCTTCTCAACAATTAACTATGGTGAGATAGAAATATTTGGAATGTAAATTCAATTTTAAATTACTATTCACAAATCTGCATAGAGAATAACTACTTAATGAGTTTATCAACAGTATAGAATCTATCCTATGAATTTTGCCTGCGTAGTTTTAGCTGGGAAGACAGATTTTTAGGAGACAAAAGAGTTTTTATTCAAAAACATGTTTTAAAATCACGTATCTTGTTTCTTTTGCATTAATACTGTCCTTAATATATATTTTTATTTACAGTTTTATCTGGCAAGTGACCACAAAACATTTAAAGATTTTGCTAAAAGATCTCGCCTTCAGAAAGTATTTTTGACAGCTGAGCTTTCCTATTTGACTCTCTGGCATGCTAAGTCCTTGGATCCACAACTGCGTCTTGAACATGAAGGATTTCCAGTTCCTGTAAGAAATTAAAACTGTAGGAAATGTTATGAAAATTTAATTGAAACAGGTGGACTACTAAGAAAAAAATGTTATGTCGGTTTTATACACATATCTCCCTTATGACAGTTCTGATCTCTGCTTTTAGGAAGGGGGAGAGAGAAGGAGCAATCTCTTTAATTAGGGAATCTGCTTATACAAGTACTCGTTTCTACTGTTCATTTTGAGGGTGATTTGTCCAGTTTTTCTCATCAGAAATTTTCAAAGGCTGACATTATCATGTTGTGAGGGTGCATTACTTAACTGTTTTTCAGGCCTTTTGAGACAGTAAATTTCCAATATTTGGAGATGTTATTAAATAAGAGGTCCTACACATTAAATGTCTACTAAAATTCTCAAGGCATCTGATTAAGTGGATGATTTTCCAAATGTTTTCAACCTTTTGTAAATACAATATTTTCCCGTACCAGATAACTGCTAGACTTTCTGAACTGCTGGTGTACAACAGAGAATCACAAATACAACTGTTCCTTTACAGCCTTGAACTAAGACTCATTTGCATGAATGAGCTCACTAATAAACACAGTCAAAATTAACTAATTGTTTAAGACTGTCTTTATTCACAGTATTTGTTTAAAAGTGTTTGTCAAGTGTCTTCCCTTGTTCTTTTTTTTTCCAGTCAGAAACTAAAATTATTATTACTCATTGCTACACCAATCGCAACTTAGCCGTTCCAAGGACCTTCTGTGTATGGTAAGAATAACTTAGAACTGCAGGGGTGTGCAAAGTGATGTGCCAACATCATCCTTCTGTGAGGAGCAAGAGAGCTGCTCTAGGAACGCCCTGAGGAAATGGAAAATAATGCAGAATTCCATTCTCCTTTCCCTTATTTTACTTCTTGGCTGTAATGTGTGCTGCTGTGTTGCTGCAGACAGTTGCATCAGTTTTAGTTGTTTGGATTTTTTTTCATTATCATATCATGCTTTTAGTTTTCTCTAGTTTCTTGGTGTTCTCCCTTTGAATATTTTGAGCAATATCAGTTGTTTGGGTTACTTTTGAAGGAAAAAAAATATATACTAAGTGTAAGGAACAAGGGAATAAAATCACACTGCATAAAACTCTATAGGCTTATGTCCATCTGAATCAATGTCTCAACAAATTGAAGTTAATCCCTCAATTTAGTTAATATACATGCATTAAATTAATATTAATTAGGCCCTGCTAAGGAGTATACCCATGTTTCCTATTAGCTTCTTAGCAAGACCTGTCTGAGAATTTGTGTAAGGTTTTGGAGGATGAAAGGTCTGCAAGTTTGAGGCTGAAGAAGTTATTAGGTAGCCAGAATGCTCCTCAGTCAGAGAGAAGTGGGGATAAGAGCCTAACCAGCATTTACAAATTGAGTTGGTATATCAGGGCCTTACTCTGCTGGGGCTGGTTTTAGCTCTGAAGCTAGAAAGGTGGCATTTGTTTTGGATTTCAAATTCCTAAATTATTCATTGGAAACAAAGTGGGTTATTGTGTTTCTTGTAAGGGTCTGGTATTTGAAAGTGCATGGTGAAATTTCTGAGTAAACCAAGAGACAAACGAGGAAATCTCGAACAATTCACAGGTAATGAAGACTTGCTGAATTTGCATATATGTTAATTCTCCCCGCCTATCCCATCTCTTTTGACTTTGCAGGTCTCATTTTGGAAGAGAATTTGAAGTCATTTGTCACAATTATCTGGACTCCCACAGAGTTGAAGAAGATAAGAATTACTGGGAGATAATTACAGGAAATCCTGGTCCTGAATATGGTACAATGCTTGAGAGACTTAAAGCTTTCCCAGAAGGGTATAAGAATGAATGAGTTTCATGAAAAGACAGAATATAAAAGACCAAGATGACGGCCAGGAGAGGTTGATGAGACACTGATTCTTGTTTCTTTCTGTTTAGATTTTAGAGATGTTTATTTTAAAAATGGAAATGAAAGCCTGCCATTAGTAATATTGCATAATCTCATTAACTTATTAAGGTTATAATGGGAAAAAAACCTCCTAAAATTTGATGAACAACACTTCAAAAATTGTAAATCAGGAAAGGCTCCTTTTTCCATTTTCACCTTCACCGATGACAAAAGTTGTCAGAACCCAGGAAACATAATAGATTTTTATTAAATTACTGACTCTCAGAGTATATTTAACCAATTCTTCCAAAGCCAATCCAGTGTCACAATTTTTAAAAGGGTGAGTGGAAAGTTTCCAAAACGTTGAAAACCAAACACATGCAAAGTTATCATGGGATGCTTTGACATTTAAAGTTCATCTGAAACAAAGTTGGTTGTTGAGCTTGTTCCACCCTCCATCTAGCACAACATTGCCAATTATTAAATCACGAGTGCCAATCATTAAATCACATCATTAATTAGATGCAGCTATTTCGACTCTTAAGTCTTAACTCTGGGTCAAATGTAGGAAGCAAGAAGAGGACTTAAACTAAAACCATTTCTGAAACAAAGCTTTGTGTGAACTCCTGCAGGAATGAGGACTGTGTGGGCAGGGTGCCTGGGCTGGCCGATGTTTTGGGTAGAAGTGTTTGTGTGTGCGTTTGAGGGGAAGGAAAGCAATGCACACTGTACAAAAACAAGTTTTGCAAATACTTACAGGAAAAAAAAGCAATAAACAGATACAGAAATGAGTAGAAAAGCAGGAGATGTTGGAATTGGGTGCTGATTAAAAGTAGCTTGTGTGTTTTGATCACTCTATGCTCATTGGAAATGATTTCTTGAGCTGAAAATAAACAGGATTGAATCAATATTCCTGGTTCCATTAGCAGTGTTGAACCCACAGATTTGTGCAGAGATCTTATATCATATCATATGTATTTATAATTCATCTAATTCTCGATAACAAATGCAGATCCTTAACTGTACTTGCCGATATTTTAAAGCTGTTTTTTGCACTTCTTAATATTGTCCACACGATGGAAGCACATGTTTCTAAACAGCACAATCCCTGCCGTATCTGTAAAACAGCCTGAGATGTTCAAATCCAAATGAGTCCCTGGTACAATGCCACAGAAGGAAACCAAGTTAAAACAGTCTTGAATTCGAGGCTAGGAATGTCATTAATGTTACATCATGGTTTTGGAAAATAAAGTTAAGCACAAAGGTAGACAGAGCAACACAGGACATTGTGTATTGCATACAATGAACTTCTTTATATTAATTAAAACATTAAGGAACTGGTAACCAAAGCATAATTAGAGGAAATCAGGAGCGTTTTCTTTCATTTTCAGTGTAAAGATTTGAAACTTGATGTGTGACAAGAGTCTTATAGGGGTGCTTCTACTGCTTTTGCCAATTTACAGAAATTAAAATTATGCCCATTTTCACAACAGATTGGCATAATTCTGCTTTGATTCTGTAGGTATTAAACTAGGAAAAAAATCAGACTCTGTAGAGTGCACTGTAGGGTTTGTAATTTATCCATTTGTTGATAAACACAGGATTTAATATAAAGAATTATGGAATTGAATATTAGTGGAGTTTATGAACAGTTCTTCTGTTGCCAGGTAGAGTCACAATATTTCTGGTGGATAAGGCAATGGAAACCCAAACCACACCCCAGACCTGACTATTGTGTTGCTTTTTCTTATCCTAATACTGCATGTCATGAAATACAGGCAGTGATGCTTCCCTCCTCTGCAGTGCACTTTGCTTTTTGTTGGTGTTTGGCACAATCATGTATTAAAAAAAGCTTTCAATGCTTCTTCCAAATTCAACCCTATATGGATAGCTCCACAAAGTACATTGTGGGAAGATAAAACTCACTTTGCCTCCATTCCAGACAGCTGAAAAGCTGTTAGCATGAAGCTGATCCTGAGCTATTAGTCCTTGTTGAGGGGCACCGTGCATTAGTCCAAATTTAGTGCTGGGTTACAATAGCTTTTCACAGGCCTGAAGCACAGAGGATGCTCGTATCTGCACATTTTGCTGTGCAGTTGTGTGTTAGCAGCAGTATATTGAAGTAAGGAGGAGAATTCAGAGTCAGCAAAGAAAAGCTGAATGGTTAACACACACTTTGGTAACACTGGAAAATGAAAATCCAGTTTAAGTATGCCTTTTCACTTCCCTCTCTTTCCCATTCTTCCCCAACTCATATTTCACATCATGTGACTTCTCCTTTGCCATGTTGTCTAGCCCAAACTTACTGATTTACTGTGGTTATAAAGTGCTCTTCTAGCACTCAGCACAAGCTCTTGGCCTCACACCTAATCACATCAGTATCTTCAGAGCTGCTTTTCTGTTCAGTGCTTGTCATGAAGTATTGTTTTAGCTCAGGCAGCTGATAGAGGAGGAAGCCATATGCAGGTTTAGTTACTGAATAAAACATCTGAGGGGGAAAAAAAGGCACAGAGAACATTACAATAAAGTTCCACACATCATTGGAAGAATATATCCAGGTACTGGAACATTTGGTGGAGTTGGCAGGTAAGAGGGTGATTTTGATAACATCTGTGCCCACTCACTCTAAATTAATATTGTACATCTGTTGTAATTTGAATGGGGTGGGTATGAAATGATCTTTTCAAACCATAGCTGTTGTTTTAGAAGCACTTAAGTCTTCAAATGTATGAAAATTAAACTAAGGAGGCCACAAAAAAAAAAAAAGAAAAAAACCTCATATGTGATATGCAAAATACATTAAGTACCGGTGGAAGATGAAATCTCTGTGTCATTTTGTCAGCCACACTACCCTTCTAATTCTATTCTGTTTTAGGCTTTTTCCCAGGTCTTGTTTCCATTCTCTGCCTGACCTGCCTCATTTCCTTGCCCATACACAGCACAGAGGGACAAGCCTTGCTTTATCAGCTCCCTGCTTCATGCTGGTTTGACAGCCCTCAGAGCTGTGAAAGGGAATCTTTCTAATCTAATCCTCAATGCTGGATTCTCCTGGCAAAGAGGTGGAGTGGGAAAATCTGTCACCTTGCTGGGTGTGTGCTGTTTCAGCAGGGATATGAGCAGCCATAAGGATATCAGCTACAGGATTTACATCATAAATTAGTATAAGAGGAACAACTTGGCACAAAGGCACAGGGAGATCCCTCCACTTTGGGGGTTTAGGGGATTTTTTTGATCAAAACTGTGTGTAGAGGGTGTGTAATGAAACAATTGAGTCTTTTTTCCCCTTCTTTTTTCTTCACTGCTGGGCTTGTACAAGGCAACATCTTTCACTCAACAGAAGGGAATCATCAGTATTGTGCTAGAAAGAATTGCTACAGCTGAGGCACTTTCTCTTGAGAAGTTTCTATTTTCTGCCAAGGAGGACTCAAAGTACAGCAGAATAGGCACAAACATTTAAAAATGCCTGATGACACTAATACCCACATTCAGTGATAAAATTAATTCATACACATGAATCTCTGCTCTAAGTTTATACGAGACGCCCAGAGAGCTAATTTCCCAACATCTGTTAAATGCTGCTTCATACAATATGTCAAAACAAAACTAAACAGACCATCCAGTTAGAGGCCAGCTAGCATATATGTTTCTATAATGCTGGTCTTGTTTTAATTATAGACTCGTTGGGGCAGGGACCATATCTTCATCGTTTTTTCCCAAATACAAAGAACTACAGCAGAGAAGCTCAGTAAGTAATAGAATAAAGCTGTTATTAAAACTGTTGGTAGGATGACAAGAAATTGAATTAAACCTGGTGGAAATAACCAGAGATATGGGCATATGAAATCTACACATAAAGCAGTGACAAGTAGCAAACTCTTAGTGTGGGGTATGAAGATTCAGCTGCCCAAGTAATTCTGATGTTAGTAGGAGTTGCTAGGAGAAGATTCCACAAAACACAGGGCTGTCCCTGTAGGTCTGACAAAGCCACAGAGGGGAATAAGAATTATCCATGATAGTATTTATTTGTATGCATATATTTAGTTTTTTAATTATATGGCATACTAGTTAAAAATACCTAACCAACTCTTAGCACAAGTCCCATTTGCAAAAGAGACACCAGTCCTGAGAAAATGAAGAGCTGTTTCTTCAGTTTGTTCACATTTAAATTGTCAGGAATTATGTTGTACATACGTTTGGAGATCTAAGTCTAAGAAGATAATTTTCAAAAAATGTGTTTAGCTGTTCCTGAAAACATTAACAGTACAATTTATAAAGATATTAAATTCCTCAGCAAAATGAAAGCAAGAAACGAGTGAATAAGCAGAGCACTGAACTGAAGTTTGAACTACCTTTCCTTTATATTCCAATCTCTTATAACTCCTAAAATGCTGATAACTGTGGATAAGTGTTTTAGGGTCTCTAAAAGATCAAACACAGACGTTTGTGAATTCTATGTCAGACAGAAATTTCTACCCCTCCTCCCTGGTTTCCTACTACTCCTCTTACTGGGGCTTTCTGCCTCTTCCATATCCTGAAGAAACGACTGAGCAGTTGTTTGGGGAAAAGTTTAAGGTTCATCAGCTTTTCCGGTCTTTTTGCTGACAATTTTGGCAGCATCAGTTTAGCCAGAACACCCAAGATGTATTATAGTCTCAAAAATAACCAGTGAATGTAACGGTGCCATGAAAATAAACACATATAGGGAAATATAAATGAAATGCTGCTATATACACATACACACCCTGGGAACTTTTATGCTAACACAGAAATCACATCCAGTGCAGCATATGCAGAAGAACAACCTTTCCTCATATAAGAGAATTAACTGGTTTGTTTTGAAACTACCCAAAGTATTTTGTTCTTTCAGTGTAATCTGTAGTGGTCAGAGACATATTCAGGTCTGATTATGAATGGCTCCATGGCATCACATGGTGATCCAGAATAACACTCTAGCTACACTTACTGCTTCACTGTGCACCCTTTTTTCTTATCTGCCTTCATTCCCCTTTCTACTTTCTGCATGTGTCCTCAAATCCAGCTGACCTCGGGTTCTACTCACAGTCTTACAGAGAAACTAAATTTGGCCTAAAGATGGCCCAGCATATTGAGCTGTGCTCTTTACCATCCCAAGCCAGTCAGGGTGATAATTCTCTCCAGAGCGTATTGAGTGGAGGACCTAGATCACTTTGTAGTCAATATTTCATAATTACAACAAAAGCAACTTTTAACCTTGTTGGTACAATTTCTGTGATAAGCTCCCAATTTATTTTACTGTGTTTTGTGAATTTGTTGCCAAAATGGCAGTTGAAATTTACTTTTGAGACTTTCTTATTGAAATACCAGGTTTGGATTAAATCAGGAATTCTGCCAGAAGTCACCATATTGTAAGAAATACTTATGACCAATAAAACATTTTCAGTTCTTGAATCAAACTAACTTACATTAATAATTTAAGCAGATTGCTGTGGTAGTAGTTGAATGTATTTCAGGAGTCCCAAGAAGGCATAGTTGAAACCATCAGCATTCAAGCTCTTGAATAGAAGGGGCAGCTTGAAAGGCAAGTAAAGAATGCCTCCTGCTTTGTTGCCTTGGGAGGGGAAGCCAATCAGGATAACAGGGAAGGGCTGATTATGAAACTGCAGATCTCAGAGTCTAAGTGCAGTTAGCTCTGGCCTGGCAAGCCCCTGAAGGAAGTAGTCAGCCATGGTAATCGCCTAGACAAGCATCAGGGCATGAGACAGCCACCTACAGCTGCATGGTATTACACGTTCATGTTTATCCCTGCTGCGAAGTAGAATGTCTAATAGATCATAAATACAAATATGGGGCTGGGCTAATTTCTTACATAGATGGTAAATTGCTGTAGCTCCAGTAAGGAGCAATAGTCTTTTGTTTTTATGGCAACACTGGAACTCAGGGATCATGGTGGAGGTAAAAAGCAGAGACCAGCCAAGCCAAAAATCCCCTCTGCCTGAGCTTTGTATCTCCAATCACTGTTTAAAGGAAGACAAACCTCCTTCCATTTCCCTGTCACAGGTGCAGTTCTGCTCTGTACTTCCTCATGTGTGTATCATGCGCCCTCTCTCCCCTCATTTGCTAGATCTGTGCATCACTACCCCTACTGCACATAGCTCTTTCATAAAGGTAGTAAGATGTAGATTGTGGATGTTTATTAGGTATTAATAATAAAAACAAAGAAATATTGCAAAGAAAATTTTATTCATTGTTCTTAAGTATGTTGGTGTTCCAAAGTTTTCCATAAAATATGTCTGCATATACTTGCTCTCAAATGGCACCAAATTCCACAGGTTGAATTAATCAAATTCATAATTTTGATTAAGTTATCAATTTATCCAGCACAAGTTCCCTGGATCTTGTATATTTTTTCCACATTTCTTCTTCAGAAACAAACTACAATTTGTTAAAAGGAATGCATGTAGCTATATCAATAATTACATCACTCCTGTATGGCATCACATGCATGACCTTTGATACAATATAGTTTATTATTCTCATTGCTTGTTGAAAATTTTAGTGCTTCCAGAAGTACTTGAAATTCAACTTGAAATTTTTATCTGCCCTTTACTAATTAATATCTAAACATATATTGACTGATGGTGCCGTGTTGGGCGGTTATGGAATTTTGTCTGAAAGTGCTAACTGATTTTAAACAGTGCCACGCTTTGGGACTACTGAATGGTTCCTTCTGAACACTGGGCTTCATACAGCATTCAGAAACACCAACACAAATTCCCGCTTCCTATGAAGTTCGTTTAACAAGGATTCGGGGAGCAACTGTTTGCACTCCACCATTGATGTGTGTGACCTTTTCATCCAAGCAATTATTTTTGAGAACAGAATGTTCATTCATCATGGAAAGAATTGAGGCAAAGGCAATTTATACCACACATTTGGCCCATTACACGACACAACCATTTGCTGTTTGGTTTTAGAAGTTAAGCACTATGTATAATCCAACAAGTGGTGAAGGTTTTTCGTTCAGCCCATGGAACGTATTACAATCCTTGGTTTTCTCCAATAACATCAGGTTATTGCTATAACAAAATATGTTAGAATTGGTATAAATGTTCAATTATAATTTTTAAAATATATTTGAAGGTATTCTACAAAGGAGAACTTTTTATCATGCCAGAGTAGGTCAACAATTTTTGCAAATGAGCAGTGTAATTAAGTGAGAACAATTCTCCCGAGTAACTGTCATGAAGAGAGTATTTGTCACCTGGAATTCTACCTCCTTCAACATAACAGCATGCTTGGCTATGATAAGTTTCCTGAGGGTGGGACAATGAAGTTGACCCTGAAATGATAAGCAATAAAAGAGTTCTTAAAGAGTTCAGAAAACACATCCATGAAACCAAATTTACAGAGAAGGAGAAGAACACAAACTAAAACTCTTCAAAGCTCTTCATATTTAAACTTGCAGAACTACCTCTCCTTGGGGAGATTGCAATATGATACTAAGCTTCTGCAGATGAACTTAGGTTATTTTCCCCACAGAAATAAAAAATTATCATTATAATTCAGTAGACAAATATAGCCACAGTTATGTTCTTCAATAACAGTCTACAAAGTTTGGTGTTGATTCTTTTCTGCCTTGTTCATTGAAGCTAAAACTTAGCTTGAAAGAGCATTTTAGAGATCCAGAAGGATTCACCTTTGCCACAGTAAAAAACAGTATGTCATACAGTTCCTGTTACTGCAAAAAATATACTAGTATGATAACGCTAATGGTTATGGAATAAAAGGGTATTGGGTTTAAGTCTCTCATTTCATTAAGCTACGTAACATTTGCATGTTGAGTACAATCAGGACAACACATAGTAAGTTACAATTAATAGCTTCACTTAAGTAAAGAAAACAAACCATTTCACCTGACCTTGCCAATTAGCAATTGCATTCTTCCAGTCCAGAACATTAATGCAAAAATATGAATGACTGAGCAGGCTTTCGAAAAAAGAGCGAAACAGAAAAATAGCTCCCAAAATTGGTTATGGGGGTATTAAATGTTGAGATGAAATCAGCCACTTTGCCAAAACCAGTATATCACTGCTGTGATAAATCGCACATAGCAGGATAAACACTCCAGGAAGTTCTAATTACCTTAATGATGAACTTTTAGGTAACCATATTTCTGATTCAAATGCATCTGCCTTCATGTTCCAGTGCTCTGAATTCTGCCCCATGTCAGAATGTACACAGACTGCAAAGACATCACATTGCAACAATCTGCTGGAAGAAAATGAAACAAATTCTTTAGTCTCTTACTGCAAAACACACTCCTCAGACTTCTTATAATGGTTTTCTGAACTCTTCCCACCTTGTGGCCATCTGTGCTAAAATGAGTGGGTGCCAGCATTGGACAGGGAGTGCTCATTTAATGCTTTATTCAGTAGTAAGGATCCTGCTCTTCCTTGATGCTTTTTGGCACATGCATCCATTTTCAAGGCTGCATCCAAGACCTCAGTGAGGGTGGCCTGGGGATAGCTGGAGAAAAGAGTTACACCTCAAACCCCACTCCTGTTCCCATTTCTCTTTGCTTGAGCAGTTTGAGAGCAGAACAAGCTGTTCCACTGCGGCCAAGGAGGCAGGGAGGGGAGAATGGAGAAGTGACATTTGGTGCACAGAAGAACAGGCTTGGGCTCAGTAGTTAGACCAAGAGCACCTGGGAGCTGCTTTGCTGAATTCAGCTGTGAGGGGATTATTCCACACTGCTCTGGAGAGATTGAAAGAGACTCTTCTTGCAAACTGAGATTTTTATTTCCTCTGTCCTGCCATTCTGATCCTCTAGGTAAACTCTAGCTTTGACTTTAGCTACTCTGGCTGTATTTGTCCTTATAGAGTTTTAACAGCCAATTGAAATTAAATTCTTTAATAAAGACATTAGAATAATAGATAAAAGTATGATTTTAGGGGTATAATCTAGGTGTTTATTTGAAATGTCATAAAATGTCTAAGGGTAAAGAATAGCAGAGGACTAAGAAATATATTATGACTCCGAAAGTTGTGAAGACTAAATAAAAAAAAATACAAGTCAGTGGTTATTTTGAGCTGGGAAAGATATTAACAAGAGTAGATCCTAGGACCTACAGCAAAACTGGGGTTAATTTAATGTATTTGCTAGTCATCTGGAAAGCAAGCATGCAGTGGCAGAAAGAGCATGATTGGGAGTTATGTCATCTTTCAGAAAAGCCATGAATTAAAAAAACCTCAACAGCAAACAAAACAAAACAAAAGCCTAAAAGAAGGGACCAAAAAAAGATGGTAGCTGCAATTTAGCGTAGGTAAGCATGAGGTAATGTGCACTAAAAGGAACAATTCGAAATACTTATATACACTTGATGATTTGCAAAATCACTCAAGAAAAAGATCTGGGCGTTACTGCAGGCAGCCTAATGGAAACTTCTACTCAGGGCACAGTAATGGTCAGAAAAAGCAAACAAAATGTCAGGCTATATTAAAGATGGATTGAAGAATAATACTGGAAAGAACAAAATGCCACCAAATACATCAACGAAGTATTCTTCATCTTAAGATCAGGGTATTTTGCTTTTTTTATATGAAAATAAATGGTAATTACCTGAAAAAAGAAATTACATAGCATTTAGGGGCATTGATAAACTATAAAGTGAAAGATATTTAAAGGATATCAGAATGATGACATCCTTCGAACTAAGGGGTTTTTTTTTTTCTGCTACAACTTCTCTGTTTCTCAGTTCTTGACTTTGCAAAAAAGGTCAGCAGGAGCGTATCCATCCCTTTGTCATATCTCCTGAGATAAGTGACATACAGACTGTGGATGAGCTCTTTTGAGCACGAAGCCTGACTGTAATTTCCGTGCTGCTCTGGAGAAAAATGGAAAGGGTCAGTTGCTCACAAAACCTCTCTGCTCTTCCAAGCCCAGGCTGCGGAGCCCAGTCCAGTACTGGGTCTTATCCAGTTTAGGCTCAGCTGATGCCTGTACCCAGCACCTTGTGGTCAGTCTTTACCCACTTGCTCAAATCCAGCCTAGCACCCTAACCTGATTATTTCCTCCTTCAATCCCTTCCTTCCCCTCAACCCCTGCACTTACATCCCCAAACTACCCTCTGCTGCTCCCACAGTCTCACACCAGTTACCTCCTGCTCCCCCCGTGGCTTTTTAGCCCACTTTCCCCTTCTGCAGGCACATTCCTTAGTTCCTTCAGTGTGTGCTGTCAGGATTATCAGCGCTGTCAAACCCCCAGGAATTCTCTCCCCTGCAGGACCAACAGGAACTTCCCAGGCCTTGCAGACCCCCGACAGAAACCCATGGTGCTGTTAACATTATCAATTACTATTCACAGTGAACACTAAAAACTAAAATCAGAGGGTAATTCACAGCAGATGAACACCCCCTTCCAACTCCACACACACCATCCACCTTGGGGCTTTATCATGCCTCAGTGCAATAATTGCTTAGATATTAATTAAGGCAGGAGATTTCTCCTAATTACGTGACATGCCAGGTTGAAAGCTGGCCTGTGGATTAAGGACAATGATACATGCCAGCCTCTGTGGTTCTTAGGGTAGAGTGCCTGCTATATATAGATGTTGGAATTGTAAATTTAACATTGTTTAGTCTGAGGATAAGTGAGGAAAATGGGAAACTCATTTACTCAGCAGTAGCAGGGTGTGGAGTGTTGTTTTCTGCCGAGGATTATTTTTATTTTTATTACTAAACTCTTGAGAGCCTAGAGATGTCACAAGGTCCTTTTACTGTTCTGGGCTGTGAAACCAGGAGAGGAAAAAATGAACTTAGGCAGTTTTATATAACTTAAAAATGTGTTTAGCATTTTCTGTGACAGTGAAGGCAGTCAGAAAATTTAACTGTTTCCTTTGTGAACTTTATTTTGTTTGCCTGGAAGTTTGTTCTGTTTCACAGCAGGGGCAGGACATTTTCCTACATAAGCAAAATAATGTCTAATTACAATAAAAAGGGGAGGAAGAAAGGAAAACTGAAGTTATGCTGTGAAATGGCATTATTCCCTCTCTAACAGGAAGCATATGGAATAGTAGCATGCACATAGGTCAGAGAGCCAGGAATAAATCAGTGCTAGTCTAGTCATGCTGATTCCAGCTGTGGTCCTGAAACAAGCTGTTAGGGCTAGCGCCTGATTAAGTCTAAGGTCCATCTGGAGAAGATGATCAATGAAGGCAGAGTAACGGTCCCATTAGAGCTGTTGGGAGAACAAGGGTTACCCAGAGTAATCCCTTCTGTGACAGCGACTGGATCCACAGGCAATATCAGAAATCAGGGCGGTACATCCTATGGAAGAGTGCCTTATCATATAGCCCCATTCTCTGCATTAGAGAAATAGAAACAGAGGAAATGTCTTCATTTAATCATGTTTTCCAAGTCTTAGTATGGCCCTCATTTATTGTTCTGCTTGTGCTTTCCCCATTGTGGTTATAATTAATGTGGTTAACTAATACTTATAAGCACCCAGAAGATGGAAAGCCTATGTATTATCTGTCTAGGGTAATTACCTCACAAAAGGACCTAAATAAACATTGATACAATTCCAGAGAGCAGGGCACTACCCTCACAAAAAATACCTCCTTTCTCGTCCTGCCTCTACTCAAGTGACTCTATCTCAATTGATCACATATGAATAAATAACATTTGCACCTCCTTTACTGATATCTTATTTTCTCACAGCAAAAGGATCCTAGTCTGTTTGCTGTAGCCTGAATTCTGCCATCCTCAGGCAAAACTCTTCCCTCCACTACACAGACTTTATTCACCAAAGAAAAACCTCCCAAAGCCCTTACAGACCTTATGAAAGACGTTTTCACTTACTTGGGTTAAATGTGTGTTTTCTTTCTTTTTTTTTTTTGTCCTGGGGGTGGCATAAAAAGTAATAAATGAATCATTTCAACTTTGGGCAAGAAGTTTAGGTGTTGTATTTGCACCATGCAACTGCATAAACACAGAAGGAGCCAGTTAACCAATGAATTGCAGGAATGAGAAGCAATGAGATGATCTAAAACGTTTTAACACACTTTCCATATATTAGTGCTCGGACTAGTTGTGTTTTGCTTTCTTACAACAGACACAAGTCAGTAAAAGTCCAAAAGGAAAGTCTGAGGTTTTATATTTCTGTTTGTGGTACAGGAAAAGGGTTACGATCTCAGTGGTTGATTCAGTGAAATAACATCTCTTTTATACACATCTGCCTAGCAAGTAGGGCGGTAGTTGGAAATACCCAATCTAAAGCATTAAAGATTTGCTGGCAAATAGCAAGGCATTTTCTGCAGAGGAAAAGTTGTTATACTGAGTAGTCACTTTGAATGCTTAGGAGTTACAGTCAAATATCCAAACACTGTGGACTTGCACTGCATTTATTATTTTCTCAAGTATTTATACACTGGGAATGGACTCTGCTGCATATCTCATATCCAAGGAGGCATGATAATAGCAGATTTAAATAAGAAGATGCTTGGCAATGTCAACGGTAAGTGATATTTTTATAGCAAATTATTTAGGCATCATGCAGTCAGCTCTTTTTACATGTCAGTATGTATTATTTTCAACTGCTTTAATTTCAGAATTTGAAAGAGAAGAATAAGCAGATAAGAGATATGTCACAAATTACGTTTTTGTCTGTCTATTCACTATTATCACTACTTTGTCTTTAAATTGTCTTAGAAATTTGAAGCAAACTATAATTGGTCAATGATCAGGATTATGAATTAAACAGAGATCCTATTCATGGAAGCACCTTAATTTACAACACTTCTGGTTTGCTGTAAAATATTTCTCCTCTTTCTCTTGATGTATATAAAAGCCTGCAGAATGGACCAGAGACTTCTGTGAGCTCACAGCTTCCTTCAGTTTTGAAGTCCTCTGTATACCTGCAATATTATAAGAGGCAGAAAAAAAACCAAAATCACAGATCAAATGATTAATTACTCGGAAATGTTTTTAAAACTACAAAATATCTCACTGGCACTCAATTTTCATAAGTAAGATTAATTAATTTCAATACCAGATGGAAAGGAGAGAATATGGGACTTTAATTTTTTTTAGCTTTCGCCAAGTCCATTTTTTTCCAGAATTTTCTCTAACCTTTCTATTCATTTCTACTGTGCTGTGTAACTGAAGGCTATATTCCTTGGATATTTTACTTTTCTTTAAAGAAGCAATACAGAAAAATGTATTCCTCCATGAGAACTAGATAAGGTCAGTATGTAATAATCTGAAAACAAAATTTCAAACTATTTTAAAATTAAACAGTAATATGATTGTCTGCTACAGTTGCAGAGCATAGATCCGAGCAAGACCTTCAGATGCAGTATTTACTCAAATCTCTGTATGAACTAGCCTATACAGGAAATCAGTAAATTGCTCCTGAGTCTGAGTCTCAAAGGGGATACGTATTTGTTTAGTCATGTGTTATAAATAACATCTGTAGACTTGAAACCTTGCCAGCATTATTAATGCAGGGTTCACTTAATAGTACCCTTTATTTTGCGCCTCATTAGTGACGGATTCAGGCAGTGTGAGCCCGCAGAACGCTGCACAGGCTGGAGTAGCACACGGGGATTGGCGCTGTGCTGTCCGTACTGCCAGCGCAGCCTGGCTGCGTGGAGCTGGGGTGCCCTGATTTGGGCACTCAGCTCCTGGCCAGCAGAGCCTTGGGACATGCAGCCCCTGCTGCTCCCCTGAAGGGGGATTGCTCCCGGGGTGGAGGTGGGCACAAAACACTCCCCTCTTCCCCCGCTGTCCCTGGGAACAGATGAGATAAAGCTGTGGGGCTGCCAGATTGCCCAGATTTATGCAGAAGGACTGACCTGACAGGCAGTGGCCTCTGTCACTTTTACAGCTCCCTGCTCTTAGGGAGCACCAGGGATGTGATCTGCTGCTTTATTTGCCTCCTGCTGTTATAATATTTCTGCTCTCTGTATTACAGTGTGGCACATACTGCACCCTGTGAGACAGCTTGCATGCAATAGATTCTGCTTAATAGGAGATGGGTTGCAAGGTTATCATTATTTGACACTAGCATATTCTTGTTTTCTAACAGTAGTTGTTAATTATTTTTTCTGTTGTCCCACTAAAACAAAACAAAACAAAACAAAACAAAACAAACCCCAAACATTTAATTATCTTCCAGTACTTTTCATTAGAGAAGCTCTCAGCCAACACAGCCAGGAGAGAAGGTGACCACAAGGGCCATAACCCTCTTTCCTTGATGAGGACAAGGATTCAGAGTGAGGGAAAGCAAACCTTGGGTCAAACCAGCAGGTCACCATCAGAGCTGGAAGGAGATCTCCAGACTCAATTAGAGTGTTCAGTCAAAAATGAGCTGGGGCAGATTTTTACTGCTTTATAGTGCATTAGATATGGTTGGCAAGATTCAGTTATGGGTAGTTTCCTTCTTTGCCCAAGATTAATGCTGAGCCTAAACTGATATTGTCAAAGTCTTAACATTTTTCTTATACCAATTTTGTGTATTCAGGGTCCTTTCTTTAAGCCAGAAATAAGGAAAAAACCCCTCAGCTTATGCAACCCTCAAAGATCTGCGTATTCTTGAGTGTTTATTTGAATCGAGTCTTTAAAAAGTTCAGTCGATGAATAAAAACACAAAATTTATAATCGGTTAAAAAGGTGTTGAAATAAAAAGAAAGAACTCGAGAAAGAAAATCCTGGGTAATAATGCTGGTCATATTTTTGTCTTGGAACACAATTTTGGGCAATTACCTGGGAGTTAAATCCCAGAAGAGGCTGCTTCTTTTGGGGAATCCAACTGAGACAAAGAATATAGCATCAGTTCTTATAGAAATCATTATTAGGTACTCTCTGGATCAAAAAAGAACACATATAAGAAAAGGACACTGGAAATTTTGACTTCCCTGAGCATATCTCTGCTGCTGGGTCGGGGCTATTCAGTGGCCAGGTACACCAGGCCTGCTCTAGTAGGTGGTATTGTGTTGAGCCTCGGCACGCTGTTTCACACCAGCTCTTTGTGTGTATCCAGCCTTTCCAGAGAGTCAGGTCACAGGTCAGCCCCGTGTCTGGGGGCAGAGCCTGTCCCACAATCCAGTGTGTAGCTGCTCTTCCATGACACCTCTCACTCCATGGTCCTCCTACTGATGTTCATAAAAAAAGCTGGGGAAGTGATCGTAGGTATTTACTGTGCCATAACTTAGTATTTCCTTTAATTTGTAGTTCCATAAACTGTAAAATAGCAAAGCTCTTTTGGGCCAACACAGAATAAAGGCAAATGAGGACACAGTGATGCTTAAAAGAAATGGTAACTAAGCAGCATAACAATCTGAGTGTATAGCAAGTCCTCAAGACTGGTGTAATAATGTCTTTACATTCAGATTTGGTGCTTATTTTAAAAGATAAACTTTGACTGTAGTAGGAATTATTTTTATTAGTACAGGAATTAGAGGTTAACATTTTCTCTTCAGCCGGTTTATCATACTAGCTAATTAGAGCAACAACTTCTGGGCTTGAAAATTGATTCTGTAGAAAAATCAAAACCCAAGATCAGGAATCCTCAGCTGAGATCTCTCAGCCGTTAGCTCTAAACTACTTAACACCACATACTGCTCTGGAGGTGTAGGCTGATTTCAAAATGTGGAAGAAAAGTAATCTCCCACAAACACTAAATCCTGGATTGGTTGGGATGCTGCAGCTGACCCCAGCACCATTTATCACACCTATAACCAAGGTATCATTGTATCTCATGAAGCACCAAAAGCATTATGTTTTGTGCCTTACCAGGGACCTATTTATGTGTCAGATTATACTGTTTCCCTCATGGGAAGCCTGTAAAATAACCTCATTTTTCTGTCAGCAGTAACACTGGTGAGTGAGGTATGCCGTGCGCAGGGTGACTAAAGTCAGTGTTAAAAGCTACAGTATTGCCAAATAAACCAGAGTTGCCATTGGAACTTTATACTGTTATCTTCAACACCACAAACAACCTGTCTGTTCAGCTTCACTCTGATTGTCACAGCCTTAGAGATAAGGTGCAGCAGCAGAAATGTGAAGGGTCCTCAAGACTTTTCAAATGCAGACTTAAGAAGCAGCCTGTGTTAAGTAGCTTTGCCTCTTGCCAAGCTCCAGGGATGACAAATATTCAGAAATAGCTACTGCTTAAACCTCGTGCTTGAAATGACAACTCTACAAATGTGGTTAAGTCATTTTATTCAGACACAAATATCCAAGAGAAGAGGTTGAGTAATTCATCACCGATCTCTGACAAAGCTAACTGAAAAACAAAGAAAGAAACAAACAAACAAGCCCAAACCAAACCATAACAACACCCCCAAACACTCTGCAATACCTTCTCCCCCTCAAAAATCCCACACAAGCAACCAAGCCAAGCCAACAAACCCAGCCACCCAGAGAGGCCCATGCATGTTATATATGAAGTGCTAAAGGATAACAAGCCCCTGACTCTGGTGAGCCTGAGATCAGGCTGCTGGAGCAAGTGGTGCCTGGTCCACAGTGTGTGAAATATGGAGCAAATTCTGCCACCAGTTCTCAGGTAGACTAAGTATATCCACCTTTTTAGAACTTCCATTCATTCACATCTGGCTGTTCAAGGTGTAAAGAAAGCAGCAGCAACAAATATGATAAAATCTAACATGGATTCACCATAATAGGTTAAAATAAAAGAGGAAGTCTAAATACACCTTTTAACTGAACTCATGAAAAATACAGAGAAAATTTTGGTATAGTTTTTGTAGGTAGAGTCAATTCAGTTTTCTTTTGGCGTTTATGTTTTTTTCCTTATAAATCTTATGTTTTTTTCCTTATAAATCACAGTTTGGCTATTGATAATTCTCCTTTCATTCAGCCTAAGGGGCCCTTTATGTCTGCCTACAGTTTAGGGAACTATAAATTAAAGAAGATATTAAGTCATATGAAAAAGGAGCATTATGTGGAAGAAAGAGGTAAAGTCATAACTTTTTAAAATATTTTTTTAAATTTGAATGACACCATACAGGAGAGCTCACACAATGCTTTTACTAGTCTGGTGCTGCATTAAGTTATAAACTGTGTATTGGTCAATGGTTTAAAAAAAAAAAAAAAGATGGGCCTTTCCTTCCGTACCAGATACTTAGCAACTTCATAGCTGACATAAATATTTAGTGTTTCTCAAAGCCCAACATAATGTCACACATAGTCTATGTACACACTATAAAAATATTAAAATAACAATACAGCCCAGAACACTCAGCTGATATGGTACCATTCTTGCCTCATGCGCCCCTCCATGGCTACAGCCAACAAACTCTACACTCACAGTGCTGTACTTTTTCAATCACATGCTCTTAACATAATCACTTATGTAAATCACAGGGGCTACTTTGTCTGTAAACAAAGCATTGCATGCATAAAGTAACATATCTTCATGCAGTTCAAGGATATGTTCTCAAGGTGAGGTAAGAACACTTTTTATGGGTGTACACTTAGTATTAGACCCTCTTGAATGGAACTATATAAGGAATATGTTATTGCTCATCTCTGGGGCACTGAAACAAGAGAGTTTAGTAATCACAGAGTGGGAGTGCAAGTTATGAAACACAAATGTTTCTGGCAAGACAAGGTCTAGGAACTTTTATTAATTCACAGGAAAGCAATTCACTTGAAAATAGTCTAGGAGGTTGCAGAGCTGGATACCATCATAAAATAGTCAGGTAATAAAATTTACAAAAGGAAATGAATTTTTTCAAAAAGGATCTGAAGAAAAAGGAGGAGTTTCAAACATATGAAAGCAGTGTGAAGCTGAAAGGAGGGGCAGAAGAAAAAAAGATAAAAGTATGCAGAAGATAGAGGATGGCACCAGCACAGAGATCAATGAGAAAAGGATTCCACGGAGATGTGAAGATCAGATTATTTTTCCTAGTACAAGAACCAAACAAATCTTAGAGGCAACAGATTTCAAACAATTACAAGGAAGTACATTTATATGTAACACATGAAACTCATTACCTGTGGATACTCTTGAAATCAAAAGCTTAATGGGAGCCAGAAATGGATAAATTACAGTTCTATTACACAGGATTCATTTCATGTGTAGATGGGAAAAAATATCTTTGTGCTTCTTGGCAAAAGTTAGGTACTAAGTAACAAAAGGAATTAAAAAGAGATTTACCTAATTTGACATTATACAATACTTATCCAAGATGGGGCAGATGTGACTTCTGATAAAATAAGATTATCATGTCACGTCATGTCATGTCATATCATGTCAGTCATGTCATGTCATGTCATGTCATATCATCATATCATATCATGATATGTCCAAGCATTTTGGAATAATATACAAAACCTCATACAGCCAGTCTACTCTCCTAACAAGGTACTCAAAAACTTCCTGAAAGCAAGCTCTGTCTTAATTTTTTTTTTTAAGTCAATCCCTTTAAAACAATTGCTATCACTTATTGCTGGAGAAGAATACTGGATTAGCTGGGCTAATATGGTAACTCAGCGTGCCATGCAGCTGTTTTCGTGGCTGGAAGGGCAGTATGAAAATCATGAAACCAAAGACAGAGATGACTAATCCAGCCCGGTTTAGCAGCAATGAGGGGATGGATTGTCCTGTGCAGCATAACTGTAGTCTGGAATATGGCAAATGTGAAAATTGTGTCTGTATTTAAGGCAAAAGTAAATTATCAGTTTGATGAACAATGTAAGGTCAGGACAAAAACATGAACATTCCAAACTATTGGCTTTCTTTCATATTATCACAAGCAGTATTTGGGATTGGGTGGAGATCAGCACTGAGGCTGTTCCACCATTACTTAGATCTACTTTGCCCAGTACTAATGTCCTGTTTAAATTTATACATTCCTTTTTGGAAAAGGTTATCACCAGTAGCAATAGGCAAAATATTTAGTACTGAATTGTCTGCATATTTGTTCTCTAGAATACAAACCTGTGTATATGGAAAATAATTTTGAGAAAAGAGGGATCACTCCTATATTTGCCATAGTTCCAGACATATCCTGATTTTAGTCAGGCAAAAGGGAAGAACTGGCATAACTATTCAGTTCAGTTGCTCTTCTCTTTCCTTAACCCACCACCAATAGACACTAACTCCAGACATCAGAAGAGTTACTCCATTTTATGGTAACTATCCCATGGCAGGAGTATCACTCTATCTGTAAACTGCATTGTTTGACTTTCATACTGGAGCAGGAGTTGCTGCCCCTTCTGCATGCTATTTCCTTTATTTA
This sequence comes from Donacobius atricapilla, assembly GCA_013397315.1. Taxonomy (NCBI): domain Eukaryota; kingdom Metazoa; phylum Chordata; class Aves; order Passeriformes; family Mimidae; genus Donacobius; species Donacobius atricapilla. The sequence goes on from WBMY01006632.1 coordinate 248,127, forward strand.
CAGATATATATTTTCATCAATTCACCTCTTGGGGTGAAATCTCTGTCTGACTGAAATCAAAGACAAAACAGCAAACTTCAAAGTGCTTGTGATTTCTGCTGCCTTCCTGTTCCACACATTCATTATGGCTTAGATTCTAAGTATTCCTTTTTATTTGTTTGAACACTCTTTATTTACCACATTCTTTTCCTGTCCCTCACATGAGAAGGAAGTAAAGAAACCACACTGACTTGCCTTATATTTCTTATTATCTCATAAACTTTTATCAATGCAGTTCTTTTCTGCATAGGAGAGTCCACATAATTTCAATCTTTTAATTCAAAATTCCAGCCTCTGATCAGTGTTCATTGCCCTTTTCCTGCTACAATACCTTTGAGCTAAGTAATGAAGATTGACCACAGTATCCAATATCAAAGCCTACCATTAATGCAACAAGGCAGGCACAGCAGAAGTTCTTTCCCTCTCTCTTTTTCCTCATGGCCTCTAAAAACCTGCTTTTCTGTTCACCACTGGGCACTGAACAATTACTGTACAGAGAAGATGGAAAAAATTGCAAAAGGTTAGAGTAAAGCAACATGAAAAAACAGCCCCTCCTTGTGATATTTATGTTTCTGCTGCTGGCCCTGGAAGAAGTCCAGACTTGGAATGAACAAAACTCCCAGTGGCTTAGGGACTACATTATTCAGCCCATAGTCAGGAAATGCAAAAGCATGTGACAATGGGAAGAAATAAAGCAAGCTTTCCAATGCTTTTGAGCTTCCAGCTCAATCAACTTGGATAGGACTGTTGAGATTTTGTATGAATGAGTTCTCTATTGCTAAACAAAAACACGTGTGTGTTGAAGTGAAAGACAGTAAAGTGGTAAACAGTCTGTGGCTTTGCTTCCTTGTTGATATTTCTTTTTTACAGTACTAGCACTACATAGAAAACCCCATTTTATGTACAAGGTCACTGTCCTCTCTCTTCAAATACAGTGACAAACTCTTTCCCAAAATACAAAGTCAACTCCCTATTTCTCCTCCTTTCCAGGAAAGCTACCTCGTAATTGTTGGTCACTACTCCATGCCAAACCTTGGTTCTTCTAAAAGAGTTGGGTAATGTCCCATGTCACTTGTTAACCAGTGAGTCAGGTAGAAACTGTGTCCTTCAGAGAAGAGTTCCTTGTGTGAATTAATATCCTAAAAACTTAGATGTTAGGAAAAAATGTCAAATTCTCTTAATAAACGTTTAAAATACAGAACGCTCACAATTGTATTATCATAGACAGAGTTTTCCAGGACTCCTGTAGACACTGTACAGAGCAAAGATTTCATCTTCCCTTCTTCTCCAAGTATGGGAATCATTCTCATGGGACAGATGTTTGTCTTTACAGCCCATGTTCCAGCTAGAAGACATAGGATCACTAGACATGAGCCCCCATCCGTGCAATATTTTAAACCTCTTCTATAATTCCTCTCCTTCTTTTGCAAGGTTAGTGACCGAGCAGTAAGACCAGAACCTTCAAGACACAGAACACAGAGGGCAGCAGGTGTCTAAGCACCCTCATGTTGACCATTTCCATGACCAGACAGGGCAGGTTTATGTTTACATTTTCCTGAAAAGCATGAGATTTATGGTTTCTCAGAACACTCTGAAGAGCTCTGACTATTTCAGTAATGTTTTATTTAATGGGTTTTTTTCAAATTAACAAACACCCTGTGAATCTTGTCACACAAATTCATAGAGAGCAAGCAGGTTTCTCCAGCAAGATTGTTATCTCTCTGAGCACAACTGAGGATCAACAGGTGGGGACTGACATGATCTGTGTGATAACAATTTTCTGAGTCCTTGATCAGGTGGGATCGCAAAGTTGCCGTCTAGCCCATAAAGGGGAAAGTATTCAAGAGCTGGTAGGTTAAAGAGATTGTGTTCATGGTGAACAATACAGGGGTCTGGCATTCAAAAGTAGCACCTATTATGTTTTGGTCCTGGGGCAGAATTTGTCTATGAAACTCTTATTAGCTTAATGTTAAAATATCAGCTGAAAAATACAAGAAACATGATTGCCATCTCAGCCTCCAACAGAAGACCTTCACTGGATTAGCACAGACTCTGCTGTTGCCCCAGGTCCCCTCAGGTGGCTTTAACATACCTGAACCCCATCAATCCTTGGACCAGAGAGCAACAGTTGAAAACAAATGACACAAACTCCTTAAATGGCCCTGCCATCTCTGGGTAGCTGGGAGCCTGCTGGAAACAGTTTCCCCAGTACTGCATCCCATTGCTTTTGTTTATCTAGCCTTGCTGACATTTTCTGCAATTAGGAAACAATAGCTCCGTTCCAATGTACTGAGCAGAATTACTGAAACTGAGTCACGTGGCACCAGGAGAGTGTGTTTTCAATTATTCACTCTGTCTTTTTTTGCCAGGCCTATGAAGAGGAACAGCCTTCTGCAGGAGTCAGGTTTGTCTGCCTCGCTGTTGTAAGTTCCTCCTTTTGAATTTTTATTTTGCCATTAGTTTTTTTTAATTATAGTTTTTTAATGCAATTCTCTGAGAGTTTCTTACTCTTTATTAGAAAGCTTCCAAATCTTTAGCTCTTCCTACTGTGGGGAAACCCTAGACATCTGCAATAGTTCAGTGCTAACAGTACTGCTCAGTAATGAATCTGAGTAAGATCACAAGATCTAGATTAAATTAGGATGCAAGATCTAGATTAAAAGAGGATGCTGCTAGCCCTTGGTAATGTAAAACTCATCTTGTTCTTGCTAGTAAAGCCCTGTCTTTCCTACTGCGTGGTTAACAGCAGAGCATTCGCATTCAGTCTGGGAGCTACACCAAATTATTTGTATCTTGTAAATGCTTGGTTTAATATCCAACCAAAAATTTGAACCAAATGGCCACAGCTCAGATCATGTATTTTGTTTGCAGAAGACAGAGTGAGTTTGGGCTTTTAGGATTTAAAGCTGGAAAAATAAAGCTTGGGGAAAAAAAAATGAAACAGAGAAGGAACATTTGGTTTGCATTACAAACCACAGACAGCTTCCATCAGGCAAGCTGGAGGTACAAAAATGGCAAAAGAAAATGTCAAGCAGTGAGTGCACTGGAGAAAAAGATGAATGGTGTGGAGAATTGACTTTGAAGTAATTGTCCATGCCATCAATATCTCAAATTAAATCTTGTGGAAGATGGCAATGAATCATAAAGCTTCTCTGGCACTTGTGATATTGTATGCTGTGTAAAATAACATTTTTGGATATTTTTATTGGAAAACTTTTAGACTATGTTTTCGGTACCCCCTATATTTCTGTCACTCATGCAACCCTGAATCAGAAGCTCTGGAAAGAATGTTGCCTTAGTTAGGACTTGTGATCTAATACTTGCAGCAAGAGCAAGTATTTAACTGGAAGTCTTTGTGTCTAGTGGGTTTATTTTCATGTTAGCCCCTGTATCTCTGTGAGATTAGGTAAGTCATTCAGGGTTAAACTTGGTCTTTGAGTGGATGGAGCTCTCATGGGGCAGGGGAGGAGGAAACAGCAGATGGAGCAGGGCAGAGCTCTCTGTGCATAAGATAAAATTCCTCAGGAGCATTACAGGGGAATTGGAAGGCAGAATGCACTTAGACCCGCGTTTCCTTCACTGTTTCAACAGGTGCTTCTATCCATCCCTGCATCCCAGATGTTTAGCAGAGCCAGAGAGTCACCTCTTGGACATTTAGTACTGATGGCAGTTCTCTCTTCTTAATCCCAACAGCTTCAGGCAGAGCAAGAAAGGACTTCATTCTAGCATGCCAGTCTCCAGAGAGCTACATTCTGACCATTAAGCTATCAAGTCCTCTGCTTATCTAAATGCTAATAGTTTTTAAAAAATTCTTCCTCTTTGAGAAAAGTAAGAGTGTATTTAATGTTTGCACAAAATTGAAATGCTTGAATCAAAAGTGTTCTTTCTTTTAATTTCCCCACACAGGCAGGCTTGTTGAGGTCTGAATGTGCAGCTTGGGTACATTTGTCATGGTGTTACCAGTGTCTAATAGCAATTGCCTGTATCACAGAAGCAGCACTGATCCCTGTGGCAGATTTTCAAGTGATGCACATTCCACTCATCTCCAGCTCTGTTGCTTCCTTCCCAGGTGCTGAGAGTAGAGACTTGCAGAAATTCCCTTCACCCCAGCCATCCTTTCTTTTTCAACTCCACTTTCTGGTCTAATGGGCCAGATTGCATTTTTACCTTCATTTAGACATACAATAAACACAACATCATAGGCTTTAACAAGATTAATTTCCAGTGGAGATGCTAACAGGGATTTCCAAGTTCAAAAATTTAGTTCATGTCTATGATGGTAGACTAAAGCTTTAGGCTCACCAAAACACTAAAAAGTGCCTCTTTTAAAAGTCACAAACAAGATCTCCAAACCTTACATTCATGTGCTCTGTGTCAGAGGAAGAGAGAGTGGCTGTGCTGCTGGGCAGTTCTCATTGCACCAAACTCGTCATTCATAAGAAAGATTACTTTGGAAAAAAAGCAGAATGTTCTATGAATTGAAGGGAATATGCAAGTGCAGTTTGGCCCTGAAAGCTTCCTTCATGTCAGGGAGGCTGGGTTTGGGCTCAATATTTCCGAGCCTGAATTTTAGCTTGCTAACTACTGCTAGCTCCTTTTCCAAGGGAAAGTTGTCAACAGTTTTTTGTTTTCAAAACATCTCTCTCCGTTTCTCAAAGCAGGTTGAGTAAACAGTGTTCCCTTTCCCACAGCAACTGTCCCCAGGTGTTGTTTCCTATTCCTGAACCAATGGAGACCAGCGTCAGTCCCATGGACCAATAATAGACCTTTTTAGCTCAGCATGTTCTGAAAGAAGCTGTTCGAATTGTAACTAAAGTCTTCTTTCTCTTCTGACAACTCTATGGAGTCAATCTATTTCGTTTCCTACCGTGACAGCTGGGAGCCCAGTGACTTCCATTCCCCTGTTCCAATCCAGCAGGATCAGACTCCCACAGGAGCAAAGAGGATCCCAAAGACACACAGAGAGAGGCAGAAAACACACCAGCTTTGGGGATCTTGACATATTCTTGCTACGTTCAAACTTTGCCCTGAAATAGTGTCTTGCTAGGAAGTCTCAGGAGTTCCAATAATCAGGGCAGGAGTTTCTGAAGCATTAGGGATTTTGTTTTGGAACAAGAGACATAAGGGAGCAGAGCAATAATAGGACTAGTGTGATAGAAAATAAGTAATGATGAAAAGCTGTAGAAGCATAACCTATCAAAAACACCAGAAAAGACTGCACAAATAAACATCCTTCTGGATGGGACATCACTGCTGCACCTGAAAATTGTTTTATTTTTACAAATTCAAGCAAATTCAGGGAACTGTGAATTTCTCCAGCAATGTCATATAGTTCCTTTAGGCAGGTGCTCAGTGCCATAGTGTTTATCATCTGCCTTTGTTTTTCCTCTTTAATTGTATAAGAAAAAAAAAACCCAAGAAAAATAATCCTGCAGCTTTATTACAGTGCTGACTTGGATTTATTATCTGAATCTGTCTTGGTCTGAGTTTGTAGGTCTGTGCTTATTGTCATGGCTGTAAGGAGCCTTTAGAAAATCTGCCTTCTTCCTTTCTGTATCACCAGTGGAACTTCAGGTACAAAGTGCATATAAATCTATCTAATTCTGCAGAGAGACGGGGGAAAAATAAACCCCCAAACCAAACACAACAACCTAGTTTAGAGACAAACTTTTTCTTTCAATAGGATACCTGAGAAGGAATTTTCAAATTACATTGATTTTCAGTTTTGTGTATAACACCTACAACATCTTTGATTTATGCAATGACTTAGGTTTCAATTGATACTTTCTCTAGAATTGGTATCAGTTAGGTTCTATGAGGAAAATAGAAAAGTTTGTGTAGTAAATATGATGATAAAACTTAGGCGAGAGAGTCAAAGTAATTAATTTAGACGTCCTCTTGTTGAATTTTCAGCACTGACACATACCAACCAAAGCATTTCCTGAAAGCATTTGCTGAGAGAGTTTTAATGGCTCCCCTTTGTTATCTTAAAATGCTCATTACATTACTCATTTCACAAAAGCTCCAAATTTTGCTGTATTTTCATTGTATATAATTTTTTCCAATTTATCTTAATTTTATATGCTGAATCATGTGCTGAAACAAACCATTTCTGTAATAGGACACTTTTTGATTGATGTACTGGAGCTGTATTCCTCTATAGAATTCAATCCCTAATCAGATATTCACATCTTAAGTGCTTCACTGGATCTCTCCGTTACTCTTAAATGCACAGTCTTAAGTGAGTTCTGGTTTGCAAAGGTGGAAATTTTATGGCCGCCTGACATTCCTTACTCTCTCAAGGCTAAGATCTACTTTCGCTAAACTACTTACAACTCGGATGTGCCAGGCAGAGAACTTAGAGTTGACAATTAGATTAATCTTCTTTGAATTATAGTAGTTTCATGAATCAAACTTCAGAAGCAGCTTCTTCTTTCCAAATAATATTAGGAGGATAGAATAATGCTTTTAAAGTATCTTCCTTTTCAATTTGGGATTTCAACATGCAAATTCAGCAGATGCCCAAAGCAAGCAGACAATGCAGCAACACAAACATTTATTAAAAGCAGTCCACTCTGCTTGGGTAACATGGCAAGAGAATGAAAAGGTGAAGGAGGATCTAGGAGAGCTCTGCACAGAAGCAGAATTAGCAAGTCATGAGATATCACGTGGCTGTTCTCAGACTGAAAGGCTCTGTTGATTCGATTTATTCATTAGGGCTTTCCAGTAGCGTAGGTTATTTAGTGGGAGAAAGTGGGGTATATTACAACTTACTTTTATATTTCCTTTCCTGGAGGATATTTAGCACCACAGAAGCAGAGAAAATTATTGAAAGTATCATGCCACATAAATGGGAGAATGATAGGAAGAAGAGCAGCAGCTCTCTGAAGATGGATCAAAAGAGCAATGCTGGGAACAGGAAGTCAAGAAAGTTTCGCTCCATTTCAAGATCACTTATACTCTGCAATGCCAAAACCAGTGATGATGGGTCAAGTCCCGACGAGAAATGCCCTGAACCCTTTGAGATCTCTTCCAGCTGGGGTCAAGAGGATTTTGACTGCTGTCCCAGAACACAGCTGCCATACACATCAGAGGCAGAGGACAGCCCACCTGATCCTCCACGTGTGGTCACCAGCATTCTCCAGGCCAAAGCTGCAGCAAATGAGAACTGCAACAACACAAGAAGAAAGTTCCTCACCAAGGTAAGCAACCTATGCTGCGTATTGTAATGTCTCCCACTGCAGTAGTTCCTAAATGGATTAATTAATATTTATCAGGAACTTAGGGTTCTACTTGGCTTTTTCAGAGCCTAGGAGCCTGCAGTGTTCCAGCTCTGCATAAAAGGCACAAAAATATACTGGTTTCCCTGCTGTGCTGTTACACTCTGCTGATGCACAATCTGCTGAAATCATTGCCTCTAGGCCACTATCAGTGTTCAGACAAGTAGAGCTGGTGTCTTCTATCTGCAAGAGACTCTTCAGCTCAAAATATAAACCCGTCACTGTAGCAAAGTGCACTTGTAGTGTGATACCATGGTATCTCACAAGCCATGCAAGCATGAATTATATTAATACTGTGTCAGACACAGGAGATTCAGTACTCAGATGCTCTTTCCCTCTGATTCAGGAAAAAGGTAGTGATGGCTCTAAACCCACCAGAGATGTCACATTTCCTAGAGGTGTGAAAAGTCTAAGAACCTCATATTACAATGTTATTCTTTTTTCAACTATGCAAACCCTAACAATCTGAAGATTTTTTCAGTCTGAGCAATATATTTTAAATGGCTTTAGAAAGTTCTTTCAGTAGGATAGCCTAATTTTTCCGCTTTCTCTCCACTTGTTGCTGTGATGTATAAAAGGGACCTCACTGCAAATGTCATCCTGACACCTCCTTTATTACATGCCTTTTATCTGTGCAAATACATGCTTATGTGAAAGAACTGATTCTTTCACCTAAATAGTTTTCTTGTATGTTTTATATTATATAAAATAAAATATATATCAGCTCAAATTAGACAGCTATGCCTAAGCACACAGTGGCACAAGTGCTACTGAAAATCAGAATCTCCCCTCAGCCTTGATAATGACCACAGCATGCCCAGCATTGCAAAGACTGCAGCAGGATGGAGGCAAGGTGTTTCTACCCTTGGCAAAGTCCCAGCAGGAAGACAAAACCAAACCAACTTGCTATTGCATTCTGACAGAAAACAAGACCCAAGTCCCCAAACTCACTCAGTCCCCTGCAAAACCATACCAACTCCTCCTTTTTGGAAGCAGTCCATATGCACCCTGCTGATGTCTCTGTGAGGGAAGAAGGAGCTGATCTCTGTGCACTCCCCCATCTTCTCTCCTCCAAAGCTGAAGCACTTAGGTGTGTGTCAGCTGCCACAGTCTATTTCCTTGCACATCTCCTTAGTGTGCAGGGCTCCGAAAACTGCTGTGATCCATATCCATAGGCAACTGCTCAGTATCTTATTGCAGACTGTAAGTTTAGTTCATCTGCTTTTATAGCTGGCAAGCAGCTAAAATAGGGATCTGGGGAACAGAGTAAATCCCACAATGCCTTTGTACATGTAAAATGGAACTGCTAAAGATATAAATCCACTCTTAGGCTGAAGCATCAGTGTCACTGAAGAACATGTGTCGGATGCTGACATAAATTAATCAGCAGCTCAGTCCCTCACAGCAGCAGTTGGGTTGCTTAGTGCTGCTGTAGACTTTGAGTACCATTAAATTCCCACTCCAGAGCTCTCATAGCAATCTAAACCTCTGGATCAATGGGTGATTCTAAAGTTGTATCTTGGCTTGCTAAGTAGGATGAACATCGGTAACAGCCACACCAACCTTGTCCTGTGCTGCTGCTGCTGCTGAGGCTTTCCCCCTAGAGTACAAAAGCAGTGATCTCTACCTTCCATATGACACAAGCCTGTCAGAACAAGCTTCCTGTACCACGTCTTACAAAGCTTAAGCCTGCTCTCATTAAGAAGTCAAACAAGCATTTTTTCATGTCCCAGTGTAATTCTCTCTCCATCTAAATGTGACACTTCAGAAATTCATGATATGTGACTCAGAGCTGAAGAATCCTTGTCTTTGTTCAAGAAAATTGATTCCATTCTTTCTGGGGTGTTCTTGAGGATATTCCACTGTTCTGCTTTCCAGCACTGCCAGCCCTAAGCATGAGTCTGAAGGTGTTAATAACTCCCACAGAACTGAACAACTTAATATTGCTGTCACAAGGAAGGAGAGAAGAATGTTTACAAGTGCTGCATGATTTAATACTCCCTTGGGCATTTTTTCTCCAGAGTAAAGAGGAACCTGTAACATCAGTATTCAAAATGCAAATTCCATTTGTTCTATTAAAAACCTTTAAGTGCCTCTCTGAGCCATACTCTACTGACTGCATGGGATTCACCATAAGCAATAAACCATTAGCAAATCAATGTTTCAGGACTAAATAACAGAGTGGGTTTTGTTCCTTCTCTGGTATTCTGTCAGCAACGAGAGCAGATGAACAGTATTTTAATTCATTTGGCTTCTGTGACCCACTCTTCACTTGTACTGACTATTGCTTGCTGTGTCTAGAGGCCCAGGGTTACCCTGGTGTCATTTGTTCAGACACATTCTGAGACGAGGTGGGCTTGGTTTTGTATGGTGGACTGCCATCTGGTCTACGCATATGCAAGCAGATCTCCTTTACAGTTCTCCTTTACAGCTTCTCATAAAATCAGCAATTTTCACATGGTCTGAAAGAAAAGAAACCAATGAAATGGTGAACAGTATCTGCTACCATGAGCACAGACACAGCACACACTGTGGAACGTATCTTTGCCTGCTCAGACTGAAATCACTCCAGTTGTTGGAGAGCTGGGCAGGAATAAATGATATCAACTCCTTCAGAGAACAGCAGGCTCTGCTGAGTGTCAAAGCTGCTGCAAGAAGCACTTCTACTACTCCAAGAAGCATTCCATTGTGTCTTCCCAACACCCTCAAAACCCTGGGAAGCACTGAGAGCTGCCAGTGGGGCTGGTAGCAGGGTCGAAATAGCATCTAGAATAAACTAGAATAGAAAAGGGCTGACTTCTCATGAAGCAAACATGGGAGCTAAGCTGAACTGACTGCATGGCTCTATTTGGTTCTAGAAACTTCTGCATCCTTTCTTCCTTTGGTTCCTGACCCTCTGCTTGAAGGAGAAAAAAGGCAAAAAGCAATTTTTTTCCTTTGGTCATGAGCAGAATATAACTTACTAACTTGCCTTGATGCAAACACCAGTTAGTTGGCCCTTTGGTACCAGGACAAGTGCTATGGCAACAGACTGTAATGTCTCAAACACAAGCCCACGGGCAGGATGGAAAATCAAAGCCAAGAGAGGAGACTGCATTTATTTAGATATTTATGTGTTCACCTCGGTTTTCAGACTTCTTCTCTCTTTCTGTCTCCCCAGCCTTCTTGCTTTTGCTGCACATCACCCAGGTCATCCTCAGAACAAGCTGGGAAAGGGGCTGTTCCATTAATACAGCATGTGCTGCAAAATGCAGGCCAGGAAAGGCTCCCAGGAAAACACACCAAGGGGCAGATGATGGGTGGAAAGGTCCTTCTATAACATCTGATGTGCTGAATTGTCAGTCTAGGGTAGAGCCTGGTCTCATGCCCTGCTCCTTGTATCATCCTTTCTTTCCAGCTTCTGCCATTTTACTGGTTTCAAAGGGAATATGTTGCTGAATTACATTGACTATAAATATTTTTAAAAGAGCAAGGCATTGGGTTAGGGTATGTCAGAGCCAGTGGAGTGAGTTTATGCCAGAGAGACTCTGGCCCATTCTCTGTTAAAACTTACGCAGAAAAAAAATTTTCTGCTTGAAGAAAATTCCCAAAGATCATATTCTCTCAGAAATCCCAGCCATTTCACAGTCATAAGACCAGAAAACTAAATATTTTAATACATTATTGTAGTGCTGTTAGATCTATTTTTCTTTTCTTTTTTTTCTTTTTTTTTTCTTTTTTTTAACCAGCAATCAATTAGCTCATTGTCATGCACTTGGTTAACTGAGTCCAAGACCTTACTTGAACTAGCCTTGTATAACATTTCAATTCAGACAATTTAACTACTGTGTCTTACTTTAAGAGTGCACAAAAGTTTTTCAGTTTTCTACAGATGCCATGGTTACCCTTATTTCTAAACATCTGGAATTAGATGTTATGAGAAGGGGCTCTGGGCTAGAAATGTCTAATGAAAGCATGAAGGAAAAAGGAATCTTTTAAATGGCAGATAAAAAACATCCTCAGAAGCTTTGCATTTTGGATGACAAAAAACAGGAACAGGAAGAGAGAGTTGGCCTGGATGTACAAATGACTTTTCCAGAACTAAACACAAAAAAAGTTGATCTGTTCTCACCTGTGGAATATCTAAGAAGACTCATAAACTCCTTTAATTTTTATCTTTCAGCCAAGCAGTTTAAATACAAATTTTGCTTTGAGTGGAACTTAAAATGCAGATAAGAGTTTCCCCAGAGTCTTGAAGTGCTGGGAGACAAAGCAGAGAGTTTATTCACTGCCAGCAAATATATATTTAAATATGTGTTCTAATAATGAAAACATGAGGTTGACCTAGAATCCACCTGCCCCCACATCAAACCTGACAACTTTCTTGTAGTAAATTTTCAGTACTCACTGTATTTAGACCTATACATCACCTTTCAAAACAATCAGGACACATCTAAAAGGAGAATGATGCAAAAATAAATATTTTCTTTACTCCTGGAACCATCAGCAGTATTTCTGTGCATAAAATAATCAGAGAGACGGGAAAAAATATTAAAGAACTAAACCCAAAGCAAATTTACTTGGAGCACAAGAATTGGTCGAACATTTATTTTTCTGAAGAACAGCTTTAGCTAATTTTCTGTCATGTTGCAATAACTTGGATATGAATATAATGATCTATATCCAGGACCCAAAAAAATACAGATGTTGTCAACATACAGATATTTGTCACATGTCCATAGACCAATAAAAACTTTTTTTTTTTTTTAAGTAATTAATCTAAATGAATTACAGCAATGATTGAGACACAGTGATAATTTGAAATGAAGCCCAACTGGGTAAGATGACTACATATCTAAACAACAATTGTTCCCAAGATTTTTCTGCAGTGTACAAGGGATTTAACCTCTACTTTCCTAGTGACTAAGTGCATGCAACTTACTGTTCTTGGAAAAATCTTCCTACCAGTTTTGATTTGGTGACATTTCACATGGATGTCCCAATACAACCCAGAATTTCCAGCCTGGCATGTGTCCCATTGTACAAAATACAATCCCTTTCCCAAAGGACTTACATGGCGCTGCAATGAAAAACCTCACAGCCAAACCCACTGCTCTCCGTGATGTCCTTTCAAACTGGGCAGAGACATATCACTTTTGGGCAATTAATTATGAAGGTATTTATAAACACAATAGCTATATACTGTGAACAAGCTATAGCAAAGGTGTGACTCAGCTTTTAGCAGAGATGAGTTGGGGACAGTCTGGAAAGGCCTATGAAAATCAATAAGAAAATGAACTGTGGAGAACAGCTGTGCAAAGTTGTGTGCATGTGTCTGACAGGTGACTGTGAGAAGAGAAGTACATCTTTCAAAGGAGCATTTCATAAGAATAAGGACTTCTAAGAAGAAAAGTTGGCAAGTCCAAAGTTGAATTCTGACAACAGAAGAAAGAAAGGAAATTATTTTTTAAACACTAAGTTTTTAATACCATTATTTTATCGCAACAGCCCTAATCCACAAGCAGCTAACATCTCAGAAATACTCAGCCAAATGGCAGAATTATTTACTGCCTTTAATATCTATCTTACATTTCTCGTGTTTTACAACAAGCACACCACCTCATTGAAAACTATCTGAGTTTTAATGGATGTTCCATGTATGCAGAGTCCAACCTGAAATGTCATAATCATACCTGAAATAAAGGACAGTGCAAACAAACAGAAAAGGGAACTCACATTTTTTGCTACTCAAGATCTCAAATTTTAAGGCATCAGAAGGTTAATCTTTATTTTGTTACCATGTCGAAGACTTCAAAGAACTTCCATAAGATAAAAAAAAAAAGAGAACATAATGTAATCCTGATTTCAAGTAAGTATTTCCCAAGATATTTATCTTGGGTGAAAAGTAAATATAAAAGCTCCAAAACTAATATTAAAGGTCAAGCCAACTGGTTTAAGATACAATACTATCCATGCTTATATCCTTACCAACATATTACTCACTAGAAGAATTCTTCATGAACAAAAAAGGCTTCGTAAAACTCAGACACTCCTGATTAAAGGCAGACAATCTGGAATGTGTGCAAACCCACAGAGTTAAGGAGTCAGTCAATATAAGTATAGCCCTTATCCATTACCTACTGAATTCAGCCTGCAGTGAGCCCAGGGCCCCAAGTGAAATATTTCATTCATTCACAGCCTTAGATTTACCCTGGCAGGTTTCAGAATGGGAGCCAGGCTTCGGCAGTCAGCCTGAAAGATAATGACCTTTATTGACATTGCTGTAAATTTGCATTTTGTGTTTGCTGTCAGTCAGGTATGATGTGATCCTTATTGATTTGTGGTGAAGGAACACAATGATTCTCATCCTCAGGTCTGGATAAACTCTGCCTAGGGCAAAAATGAAGCCCCACTAACGGTGAAAGTGGCTACAGAGCTTTCCTTGTGCTCTCAGAGGACTACAGATTACTGGAAATAGTTTATGCCACTTTGACCAGGGGCCCTGGGAGCAACACAGACAGTTGACCACTGTTATGTTTTGTGGCCTGTCCTAACATATGAAATTTGCCTCCCCTTCAGAAATCTATACCTCAGTCATACAAATCTCTTGGGAACAAGCCTGGATCCAGGATACACTGAGAGCCCTCTTCACTTTGTGGAGTATGGAGAGGCTGGCGAGGGCAGAGGAGGTGGGTTCAGTTGGGAGCAGAATGAGTGAATACTTGAATCAGGAGAAATACTAAGCAAATGGAAAAGAAATTGTGTGCTAACTTTCCAGCTTTCCTTGTCTCTAGAATTTTTAGGTGTTCACATTTATGCCACAGGAGTGTATTTCCTAGTCAAATGGGTTGTGCATCATGTGCTTAGTTTCTCCATTCTTTGCTTTCCATATGTGTCTCAAGGCACTACTTCTCCTTCTGAATGGCCCTGTGTTAATGATTCATAACTGCATTAAAGATATGCTTACAATTAGTCCTCCAGATGCAATGCAGACTACAGCAACTTCAACCAGTCTGGAGAGGACAAAGAATTTTCCACTGCTGCAGACCTCTCTGGTCCCCTGCCCTAATTTAACAAGTCAGCAGCAGGGGTGGAGCTTCTAGTGTTTTGTGTACACTTATTTTACTTATTTTCCATACAGACCTCTTCTGTTTTCCAGAGCACTTAATTTTCTGGCATGTGTTTATTTTCCTTCCTGTCTTTTCTTAGAATAGTTAGCATAGGCAAAGCTTACCCAGTTACTATGAAAAGTCTGTTATCTGTTCTCTTCCCCTCATGCAAAGAGACAGTATATTGTAATTCTTCCCTCTTGTAGCCAGAAGCCACTGAAGTCCCATGGAAAATAATTTGTAAAACATTGACTCTGTAATACCCTTGTTTTTTTTCTCAAATGGACAGTGTTAAAGGCTCCTGTTCTCCTGGGAGGCAACCTGGTTCTAAGCCTTTCTTAAAAAGGCTCAGAATAAGTGTAAGTAGATTTTAACAGCTTTAGTCCATTTTTCGCTCATGCAACCTTTCATCTTCTGGATTAGGACAGCTGCATCTGCAGGCTGTGTTCAAAATCAGGGAACAGCAGCTCAGGAATCAAGCTCTCTAGGAGTCCAAGATGCGCATCTTTCTGGAAAGGGTTAACAGGCGGCCACAATCCTCCTGAAGGCCCTGCAAACAGGTACAGTACACATGGAGTTAGCAAGTTATTACAGAGACACTTGTTTGCACAGATTTTGCACAACCAGCTTTCTGTAACACTCTGCCTTTAAGCTCAGTTGCAGAGAAAAGAAGTGATGTCTGGGAATAATTCCTTACATTGCTTCCAGTCAGAGACACAGGTCAAGATTCTAGAAAAATAAAACTGTGACCACTCAGGGATATAATGTTGCTCAATTACACCAAGGAATAAAACCTGGAAGAACGAGGGAGTGTATTCAACATTAGGTTTTCCAATGCCCTTGTTAAAGGGCAGTGTAGGATGCATTAGTCCCACGAGGCCACTGGAAAGCAACGTGAGCCAAGGTTCCTGACAGGGAGTAAATGTAGTCTTTGATCCATTTTCGAGTGCAAGACGGTGAGAAGGGAGGAATATCTTGCCTGAATGTCGGCTGTGTGATCACCAGGCAGCCAGTGATCACCAGGACTAAGCAAAAGAGAGCAGCAACAGGAAAAAATCCTAGCAGGGGATGGGATGTATCACACATCTGGGCACCTCATGGCAGCCCAGGTCAAGGCAAAGGGAGAATTGCAGCTGACTCCTCAGGTAGGGAGACAGGTAGCACACAGAACAGGGCCATATCATTCTGTGTGAAACAATATTATATGTTTCCTTTTTTCCTTTAAGGGATAGCTGCCTGAGCCCAAGGGATGAACTGTTAACACTAAACGTACAATCACTGAAAGACCTGTCTGGAAAGGAGGCTGAGTCTCCCATTTCCCCAACGACACAGCTGGTGAACATCATGATGGCTCACAAAGTAAGCATGAGCAACTGTGGGGTGATTGGACATTGACTTTAGAGAAGAGGGGAATTTGTTCATCAGACGTTTGAAGAACATGGTTTTGCCTTTCCTGACAAAACCCCAAACCTCTTGTGGTCAGACTCTGGTGACTTTCAGCACAGCTTTTTCCCAGATAAACAGAGGCTGTGGGGAGGCCAAGGCTCTGGGAAACTCTTGCATGGGCTGTTCAAACCCTTGTTTTAGAAACACACAGCCTGCCAATCTTAATTTTCTATTTAGAAGTTGAAGAAAGGCAGAAGTGGATTTAAGGGAAGATCCATGAATCTCAGAGAAGCCAGAGAGTAGGCCCTGTAACAAAGTAATTCTGTGGATCTAGGATCTATGGTTAATAGCAAAGACTTTTTAAGCTAGCTAGCTTGGTAAGAGAAACACTGCAAAATCATTTTCAAAATTCATCTTTAAGGATCTTCTCTGTATTTCTTATTCTGAAGAGTTCCCTGAGGGAATGGGACTGGAACGCCCTAGTAGGATTTTGCTACTTGGCAATACCCCCACCTGCTGTCCAAGAGGAAAACTAGCATTCCTTAGGTCTTGTATCCCCAAACCGAACTCCTGAAATCAGGATTCTGAAACAAAGTGTTTATCTTGGTTGGCTCCAGTTAGATTAGAACATACAGATCGTGTTCTGGCTCTGCTCTTGTGGCTGTCTCAGCTCCTTCAGAATAACACTGAGCAAAAATTTGGCATTTCATTTATATCAGTTTCCATATGGTGTCTGTATTTAGTAATGTTCTTCCTTTAACTGGGATTCCCTCAGGATCAAAATAATTGTGTCACAGAAACAGGATCAGAATTAGGGCTTGCAGGAACCATCCAGAAATTATTCCTAACATCAAATGAAATTCAGATGTGATCATGTATTTATTTTCCAACAGTTCTAAAAACATGCATTTAGAAAGCTGAATGTTTTATCTACAAGTTTTCAAGTGCTAGAATTAGGGGCCACATTTTCAAAAGCAACAGGAAATTCCAACTGGGGGGTACTGATTTTTTTTGAAAACTCTAAAACTTAGTCCTCAGAGGTTTTTAAATGCTCAGATTGTATTTTGACTAAAAAACATCCCCCTGGATCAGAAGTTAGACACCTATCCACCATAGCATAGATGGGCTTAAGAATTTGCCTCCTGAATTTAACACCTACCTAAGGCGCTTGAGTACCTGAAAAGTATGAGCTATCTCCAGAAATTGGGTAAGCATGGCTATATCTTACCCATCCATCAAACTATTAATCTGTCTGGACCAACTGGAGGTGTCCAATTAATTTTCTGTTCATTTTGTCTAAGGACCTGAAGCTATTTCCATCTTGTTACTTTGTTATAATCATTTTTATAGCAAACTTTTGAGCTTCATTCCCCTTTATCCTCCTATTTGTTTTAAATAATTAATTTTGCTCCATTTTTTTTTGATTCAGGCTGAAATCTGTGCAAGCCAAATTTGAAGAAATTTGCTTTTTAAGAATAGATCACTTTGGAAATTTCTTGTGCAGAAATGGGTTTTGTTTGTTGGGTTTTTGTTTGTTTTGTTTTAGGAAACATCGACATGTAAGGAAAGGCCTTTGGAAATACAGAATGGTTTTCTGCACGGTAAGGCTGCATGTCAGCGGACTCGCAGTAACTCCACCAGTAAGTTGAAGAGCAATAATCTATTTTCTTGTAATACTCAGGGAGTGCAGATCACAGGCCCCTGTTGTGTGACGGTACTATGGTGCTAAAAGAAATGTTGTCCAAATTTATTCTGGGGTCCTTAGCTAAGAATTGCTACCACATAAAATCATCAGCTTCTGTATTCACAACATGGTGCATAAGGCTTGCATGTTATGTTTTGGGGGGTTTTTGAATGATGTATTCTAAATAGGCCAACACTTTTTTTGGTAGGGAATGCTTGCTTTTTTACTATATTTAACATTAATGGCTATCCCCAATGTGACAACTGAAAACATCCCTTCTCAAGGAGATTTACAGAGGGAAAAGCATTTCTAAGTAACATTTACCTAAAATGCCTGTGCTGAGGTGTCGGACCCTTGAGAATAACCCACGTCTCTCCCACCGCTGGCAGGCGTGACGCCCTGGGCCGGGGATGTGCAGGGCCCAGTGCCCCGCAGAGCTGCGCCCCTCGGGGACCGGCAGCCCCAGCCCCTCCAGGCCAGCCGAAAATCGCTCTCGCAGCAGCTGGACTGCCCCGGCAGAGCCCCGGTGAGTGCTGAGGGGTCACGGAGAAACACGCAGCGCTGCTCCTGCAGGGCTCTCTGCATCGCTGCACTCCTGCCAGGACCCATCTGCCCTGCAGACCCTACCAGGACCCATCTGCCCTGCAGGCCCAGCCAGGGGCCATGGTCGCTCTGCCTCCTCTGCTTTCTGCCCCCAGCATCTCCCCTGTGAAGGGGTGGGAGGGTGGCCAAGGCTCCGTGCCAGCAGTCCCCCATTTCTCCAGGCTCTCCCTCCCGTTGCGCAGCGGGTTCTGTGGTGTGTCTGAACTCCCAAGGGTGCTCTACCAACCCCCTGAGCCCCAGTGCCACCTGTCTCGGCAGCCACCGGCGCCGGCCCAGCCATGGCCAGAGGTGGGCATGGGCTCACCATGGCCCCCATTGAACGAGACAGATTTAAACACCCTCTTAAAGGAGGCTGGAGGCTGGCTCCTGGGCTCTCCAGATGGACGCCAAAGGACCCACCAGAGGCTGGGAGAGGGTTGGGGTGTTTATGGCCAAAGGTTCCCAGGCTCAGACCTGGAGGAGGAGATGGAGGCAAAGCTCCTCACACTCAGCTCCCACCTCCCTCTCTGCTGCTCCCTGCCTTTTCCTGGCCCATCACTCACCCTGAGGCTTTATCAGGAATAAGGAGGCTGCAAACCAGAGCACAAACCCCAACCAAACCACACCCGAGCACGCAGACAGATCCTCAGGGGTTCACTGGGTTTCCTTCTATCAAAGCTCCTGCGTGGCACGTGCTGCCCATTTGAGGAGGCTCCTTGGCAGCATCCTGGCTTTGGGTATTGCTACCCACCACAAACAGAAATAAAAAATACACCTCCTCACATATAAGCCAAAGAAAATTGAAAATTTCCCATTTCAGATTCAGAAGCCCCATACCAGAATAAACAGTCACCCTGGTCTGACAGAGGAATGCATTTTGGAGAATGTGTTTTTGGTGTTGCACACCTGTTCACCTCTTAATCCCATTCCCAATCCCATGTTGAACAGATAGTCTTGTCTTCATGTCAAAATTGAGACTCTCACATATGCAGAAGGCAAAATTTTGAATGATTTTCCACTCTTCAACACCTGTTAGTTTCACTTTGCTGCATTGAAAAAAAAAAAAAAGGGTTGAACTCTCTCAGGTGTGTAATGAGTGCAAGTAACTCTGACCCTGCTGAACTTCATTCATAGTTAGCTTTGGGTAATGACCTCTGTCAGTGCTTAAATTATCTTGTAATACCCAATTCCATGTTAAAATAGGAGGTTTTCATTAAACATTTCACTAAATATTTCATTTAAACTTCATCAAAATGGGGCAAATCTCAGAGGCTGAATTTAGGAAATCCAGCACGAATTCATATTTTGGGGGAAATGCTGAAAATAGGTTTGGTATGTGCCAGGATAAAGTTTTTAGTCACAAGACGAAGGAAAGATTTTGAATGTCTTGATTCTAGTTCAGTTCTTGAAGGCAAAAATTATAATACTTGTTTATATCCCCTAATGACTACATACGGGGTTTTGGCATGGGGACTCAAGCCAGAGCACAAATATATCCTTCTACACCATTGCACCACTTCAAGGACCAACATCCCTGTTTTTCTCCAATGTAGTCCCTAAAAGACTGAATAACAAATGGCTTATGAAAATTAGAGATTTTTTTTTTAAAGAATTTTTAGTACCATCAGTTATAACGAAGAAAATTTCAAATAAACAAGTTGCTGCGATGTATGTTCAAGAATTTCTGCTTATGCAAAAAAGAAAACTGTGGGGTTTGTTGGTTTTTTTAATGTTCACAGGCAATTTCGAGGCCATCTAGATCCCTAAGTACAGCACAACTAGTGCACACATCCTGTGGCTCACAGGCTTCAGTAATTTCAAACATTGTATTGATGAAAGGACAAGGGAAGGTAAGACTGGCTCTGTTGATTTACTGTGAGTTTTACTTCATCTCACAAATGTGATCTTTAAAGTGCAGAGAAGTGACTGCAGGTATTAACATTGCTACTTTTGGGCTGCCAATTCATATCCAAGCAAAAATTTAAAAAATAGTTTAGACACCTTCCGATGTGCATATAATAGTGAATTAATTGATTGGAAAAATAAAAAGGCAAAACATGAGAGGATACTGATGAAATTCCTATTTATGCCTACGACAGGAATGTGATTGACTATTTTTTCATGTATTATATTACTGCACTGACAATACTGCCCACGCAGGTCATGCAGAAGAAACTGCAAATGAACTATTATGAGAACAGAACATGGGTTCTCACATACTTTTTCTTCCATCAATTAGGGTTTGGGCTTCAGTATCGTTGGTGGTAAAGACAGCATTTATGGACCAATAGGCATCTACGTCAAAACCATCTTTCCTGGTGGAGCTGCTGCTGCTGATGGAAGGCTACAAGAAGGTGGGAAATACCTCTTGTCTCCCTTTTCCCACTTCCCAGAAAATGACAGATTGAAGCTGAAATGAGCCATAAGTGTTTTTTACACCTGGATCCATTTTTGCATTTGCAAGAGTCCTTTTGAGTGCATGTATGTTATCATATAACTTATTGCACAATACAGTAATAGTAATATAATTTTTTCTCTTTCAAAACAGGTGATGAAATCCTAGAACTGAATGGAGAATCCATGCATGGATTAACACATTATGATGCTTTACAGAAATTCAAGGTTATGTACTCTCCTTCCAGAACAACCTCTGTTTTTAGACACAATATGCATGTGAGCTCCACCCATTCACTCATTGTCTGTTCTTTCTAGCAGGCCAAAAAGGGTCTTCTGACACTTACAGTCAGGACAAGCTTCAGCACACCTCATTCTGCTTCCAGCTGTCAGTCACCCCTCTTGTGTCAGTCACTGAGCTCCAGTACATGCATAACCAAGGAAAACAGCTCTTTCAGTTCAGAAAATGCAGCATTCTCATTAAATCCTACAAAGCCCAATGACAGGGTCATAATGGAAGTTACCCTAAACAAAGGTGAGTGTTGACATTAACTGAGCACTGCCAACAAAGCACTGACTGACAAACCATTGCTCATTTGCTCTCTGAATGTCTTTCCTCACTAACCTGATTCTTTTCCTGAACTACATTTTTTTAATACAATAAATTTGATCTCGGTGCCTGTCAGTGCTAACAAGTATCTATCAACAGCAGGATTTTGAACACCATCTGTCCTCAAGAGCTAATCATTGAGGTTTTTTTCTCTCAAGCATTAGAGTCACATTCATATCCTTCACATGAAAAAGTAAAGCTCTTGTCAACAAATGCCTCTTATTAAGCAGACTGTGGAACTCTTACCCGTAATTATGCAAGCAGTTAATTTCACCCTTGAAAAGACTTAAAACTGACTAAGTATCTAGATCTTCTTGTAGTTCTTTTACCTCCTCTTCAGCTGTCATCACCTTCTATTTATAAACAATCCCTGGCACAATGAAATCAACTTTTAAATATGGGAACAGCAGAGCAACAAACAAAGCAAAGCCTCTGTGAGGTACCAGTGACTTCCCAAACACAGTATGGGATCTGACATCAGTGACTGTCCAGAGCAAAGAGGGTAAACTCATGGAAGTGTTAGACTGTATTATATAAAACAGAGGGAGAACTGAAATTATATTGCTAACACCACCCATATATCCTTAATTTTACCTTTTTTTTCCCCTTAATTTTAGATCCTTGATTTTTGTATTCTGTCTCCTCATAAAGTAATTTGAATGCTTCTGTAATGACAGATATTTTTCAAAATAAACCTGCACTCCACTGTGTCTGTTTAATCATGAGGGAGACAAAAGCCCCCATAAAAGCCCCCCAGTAAAACAATAGAAAGGTATAGAATAATGCAGTGGAAGCAGCAACTAATACTGAATGTGCAGCATTCATGACCACGAGACTTTAATTCTGGTTTGTGCAGAAAAAGAATTAAATTCAATTAATTTTTAAATGGTTTGCTTTGACTGTTTCTTATGTCCTTTTTTTATTACGATTGATTCTTTCAGAGCCAGGTGTTGGCCTTGGAATTGGGTTATGTAGCATTCCTTACTTCCAGTGTATTTCAGGGATCTTTATTCACACCCTCTCGCCAGGCTCAGTGGCACATATGGATGGGAGACTCAGGTAGGATGAAAAAGGCTGGCTGGCTCATGCCACAGATTTCTCATTGATCTGTTTTATGGGTTTATTTTTGACCTGTTTAGGCAGGAAGAAATTTGATTTCTGGGAACTGGGGGTTTAAAGCACGTGTGCTATTCTCAGGGTCGGAGCATACATCTTCAGGATATGTGGGATTTCCAGAAATCCAGCAACCCAGTGAAATCATTGCCTCTTGCCCAAGCTGGGCTAACTTTAAAGGTCTTAGACAAGCCTGTAATATTGCTACTGGAGGAGATTTCCAAATGAGACAGTATTTGGAAAAACCTAAACATATGGCATAACTTGGCTTGTTTGAGCACTAGATTTTTTTTCTGATACAAGCTCCTCAAATTCTAGCACTTCTTGCCCAATAGAAAAACAGATTGGCTGAAATGAGGTTTAGTGAGAGAGTCAAAATTCACTTTCAAAGGGTTTTGACCTAGCTAGTAGTTTTGAACATATTGAGAATTGAACAGAACACAGCAGTTTCAGTGGAGACATTTTGATTTGTTCATGTTCCGTAACCCTCCTGTCTAATACTTTAGCTGAAAGAACTGTAGTCTTAAATTATTTGAATATTTGAATGATACAAATCAGTGCCTTCAGTCAGACTCTTAGCGTGTGTGAGAACTGGAGCAGAGCAAGGCAATCTCAGTTTCCATGTGAGCCAAATTTGGATTTCATCTAGAAAGATCCAATTTAGCAGATTTTGATAGTTTGTCATTAGAATTTTTCTTTTAGTGAGTTATTCACATATGTAACAGAAAAATAACATCCTTTCTGACCTTAAATACCTCTAACATAATATAAAGACATGAAAAGTGAAGTGTTAACTGGAAAGGAAGGAGGGTGTAGGTGGAAGCTGCTGAGCTGCAGACAGCAGAAAGAATACCAAGTGTGCACAGCTGAACATGCAGAAAGCTCAGAGTTTGCATGCAACATGGCACATCAAAACCCCTTGACATCCAACTCATTCCCATTCCATTTTCTCTAACAGGACAGAAAGATGGATTTAATCTGTAAGCAAATTAGAGGTTGACCTTATGAATTTGCTTTTTGTATTTTTTCACGTGGGTGAGACAAGGTCAGGAGAAAAACTCTTTTGTTTACATCCTCTGTCTTTTTTTAATATCTGTCTAGGTGTGGAGATGAAATTCTTGAAATTAATGAAACTTCAGTGCAAAATACAACCCTTAATGAAGTTTATGCTGTGCTAAGCCATTGTGATCCTGGTGCAGTACAAATCATTATTAGCAGACACCCTGAACCACAGGTAGCACAGTCTGTATTCTTTCTGACTTTCAATATAGCACATACTGAGAACTAAGGGGGGGCAAGTGCTGATCTAACACAGGTGGAAAAATGTTTACTACAAAGATGCTGATCTCTTCATGATCATCACTGCGCACAAAAAATCTGAGATACTCTCTTAAGTAGAATCATTTAAGATTTGAAGATCACTGGTGACAGTCTTACATGAGGTTCTACACAGTGAATAAGGAAACTACAGAAATACATTTAAGGAATAACCCAAAACATAGTTCTTATGTAAGAAAGAATTGACAACAATAACTAAATAATTTGAAAGAGGGCACATACCTCCCCAAAAAGAAAAAAATGTTTATACACTTGTCTTTCAGTAATTTAAATTTAAGTCTTGCCCTACCAATATTTATGATTAAATTAAGATTGAAGTACAATGTTTTATTCTTGCAAGGTTTTCCTACAAAATCCTTCCTAACACCAA
The DNA here is from genome assembly GCA_013397315.1 of Donacobius atricapilla. Lineage (NCBI taxonomy): Eukaryota > Metazoa > Chordata > Aves > Passeriformes > Mimidae > Donacobius > Donacobius atricapilla. The sequence continues at coordinate 272,011 of WBMY01006632.1, forward strand.
ATACTGTATAAATTATTATCAAGTTTAAATTGTGACATAAACTATGCTGTATTGAGTTACCTTATACTGGTAAATTCAGGACTCTACTTCTAGTGAAATCTGCAAAAGAATGTTTATCTTTGAAAGGTCCCATTTTACCTAAACAGCCACTAAAAAGAGCACATCCATAGATATACTTCATATATACTGGGATATATACAGATATAATGGTGTGCAATTAACTTATCTTATGAGTGTAAAATGGCATGATATTTCCTAGGTGTCTGAGCAACAGCTAAAAGAAGCTGTTGCACAAGCTGTGGAAAGCAACAGATTTGGAAAGGAGAGACACCAATGGAGTACTGAAGGTAAGGGAATAAATGCATTCACTGAGACATGGTAATTTTGACTTAAAAGATGTCAAGGATGAGTACATACTGTATTAGAATCCTTGAAAGTAACCCAGAGCAGAAAAAAAGAAAGAGGAGGAAACCTCACAGGACAGCCCTTCTAACATGTCTCCAATGATATGTTACCAGAGTGATGGGAACAGACCAAGTTTGTCTGATTGAAAACAAACATTTTTTGTGCAAACTTCCTCTCACAGTTGCTCATCCTCTCCAATTCACAAGCTCTGCTTAGAGTTTTTCAAACAACAGGACTATGACAAGAAGGAACTGCACAATGAAGGTGATGTCCCAGTGGTAAACCTTGTTAATCCCTTAGTTTTGAGGAAAGGATGTGGACTCATGGCTGGAGCTATAAGCCCAGCTCAGGTATGACATCCTCTCCCAGTAATGTATTGAATGATACTCCTTTTAGTGTCTTCTGGAGGACTAATAGGTAACAGTCATCATCAGTAAAACTATAGTGTTGACATACCTATATATAGGGAAAATGTTATTTGGGTGTTCAGGAATTTGGCTGTTGACTCTTGACCACACAAGCTTTCAATGCATAAATCACACCTTTGCTGAGGATGATATTTAGCTGCAGATTTCATCAGCTGAATCTTGGCAGCGAGCAGTTTGCATGTACTGAGCAGACATTTTGAACACGTTCCTGCTGCAGGTGTTAGGAGGCTGGAAGTGAGCTGGCACGGAAGGCACCCCTGTGAGAGGCACATGGACAGGAGCACGGGCTCCTGCAGCCGCCGGGCGCAGCGGCTCATGACCCGCTCCAGCAGCGACAGCAGCTACAACCCCCGGGCCTCCTGTGCCACGGCTGCTGTGCACCAGCTCACGGACTTGAAAGCAAGAGTGCACAGTGTAGATGTACCAATCACCCGGCAACCTGGGCTGCTGTACTCCTTCTCTGCCAATAATTCAGGGAGAAACTCCCCTCCGACCTGCAGTGAAGGCGGTCGAGCCTTGCAAAACACTAAGAAGTCATCAGAGATCCTCGTTAGAAAACCTAAATCATCAAAGCCCAAACCTCCACCAAGGAAATACTTCAAGCAGGACTGCACGTGTGATGAGCAGGGTAATGCAGACAGGAAAGAAAAGCCTGTATCAGAAGTGGCTGCATTGCCTTCTGCAAGTGTTCAGGTAAAGCAAAATTTACATTTTTCTTGTGTCTGCATATTTGTGAGGCAGGGGAGGGAGGAAGGCAAAGTGGCTTGGCATGCCAGAAGGAAGAAGGGTAGGAAAGAAAATGTATATAGATGTGAGAATTGGGGGAAGAAGCTGAGGCTTTCTGTTTTGAAAATAAGGTGAGTATCTTAGTGAAGCCAGTTTAGTGCAAAATTATGTGGTCAAAGTAAGGTCAGAAGGCAGAGAATTGTCTGAAGAAAATCTTCCATACTAAGGTATCTGAGTAAAAATCCCAGCGAGGGCAGCTGCAAGAATGAATCTGAGTCCCTGCCCTTCCTCATGAGCATGTGCCACCAGTGGTATCGAGCACGCTCTCGATAGTGGAACCCAGTGCTCCCAGGGTTATGCCCTAGGGTGGGACTAGAGGGGTTAACACAGCCTCTGGTGCCAGCTTGGTGTGGCTGACCCCAACTACCTGTGCCACAGAGTCATAGCATCTATGAAGTAGTCACGAAACAAAAGTTTCTTCATTTCAGTAGTGGATTTTTAATGGAAGAAAGTACTAACATTATGTACAGCAGGAAATCTTGGGCTCAGATACATTTCTTGAGACCAGGAGGTATTCAATAAACCCATTTAAATTGTGGTGCACATACATATTTGTTGATGAGCTATACTATTTGAAAACAGGGTACATCTGTACATTACCAAATTTCAGTTCCCTCTCTTATCCGAGACAACGGAAAGTGTTTCACTTTTGCATGAGTGTGAATGACTGTGGGATCTGCATGTTGAAACAAAATTGTGGTTTGTTTAAAACTGAAACCTCTTTTCCCCAGGTTTAGTAATATGCCAGTAAAAATGAACTGTTCTCAGTGCAATGCAAAGGAAAGAAACAAAAAAAACCCCAAATGCACAAACCTCTCCCCCAAAAGTTCCCAAGCTGCAAAGATCAATACAAAATTATATACAGCAAACTGAAGTCCACATATAATGTTATTATCCAAGAAAATTTCAGTTAAGCATCTTAGGTAAGGTCACTTTTACCATCCCGTAAGTAGAAACCTCTGTTAGAAAATCAACTTTCAGAAGTGAAATTAGGGGAAGTAAGTACTTGTTTAAGTTATCACTCCCTGCAACTTCTTATTCTTCCTACTTAATCATTCTAAATGACAGTGACAAAAAATTAAATCTGAAGATCAATAAAATCCATGAAAAATCAAGGTCTGTTCAGGAAGACAGCTTCTTCCATTAAGGCAGCCTGTATATCTGTATATACCCAAGAGAGAAAGTTTCTTGTCAGAATGTATTTCAGGTCATTAAGAGAAGGTTTTGTTGGTGCTTTAAATTTTTTTTTAACCTTTATTCCCCACAGATTTTGTATTTCTCTGTCTGAGGCCTGCATACCACAATTTTATATGGGGTTTCTGTTTTTTTTCCAGATTAATGTATTTTTTCAGACTTTTTTTTTTTCACAGTCATATATAGTGTGGTTTGCATCGTTGCATTCTGACACACTTCTCTTTCCTGTTTGTTCAGCAGGAAGTTGGAGAACCAATGCTAGAGGGACATCAAACTGATGTAACCCACAGGGTCTTCACCACTTCTCCTACAGCGTATGATAAGGAACACACAACTGCTGCTCCAGAGGGCAGAGATCAAGAAAGAAAAGAAAAATTAGGTATGTTTAATTCCTTGAACTTCTTCTTTCCTCAGCTAAAAATATAGTATTTAGCTTGGATTGCAAAATGGGTATTGAGCTGACTTCACTTGCTCTTTCAATGCAGTCCTCAAACCATATCTGTAAATTTTGGAGTAAACAGATGAAATTTCAAATTACTGATTAATATCTGTAAAGAAAGGGAAAGGAGATCAAAATCAGAATAAGAGATGATTTATTGTATTTTTTAAAAATTATTGATTAATCTTTGCAAGAAAGAGAAACTAGATAAAAAGCAACATAAGAGGTGATTTATTGTAAAAATTGTTAATGGACAGGTACAATAATGCTGTATTGCTTCAGATGAAGCTGTTTAGTTTTGAATATCTGTTATTAAAGTTTAGTTTTAGCATTTCTAAAGGATATTTTTATGCACAATTTCAAGGCTCTAGTGTTGCAGTGGTACAAACTATTGGTAAGTTACTTTTCTGATGTGCTAGTTAGAGTTAAGGAAATTTAGTGTTTAGGGAACACGACAATCTCAAGAGGTCTCTTACAACACAAAGGTTAATTCTGTAAGATATGGCTCAGATGAATAAAAAAAGGAAAAATGTTGCCTTAAAAAAAAAAACTTCACACTGAAGCAGAAAACAGTGCCTGTGCAGCTGCACAAACAGAAGTTTGCTGCCATTCAGCTTAATTCCTTTGTGAAGTAAGAAATATTCTCATATTAGAATCAAGTTTTTACTTATCAGAAAAATGCCTGAGGAAATTTGAGGAAGCATAAATATTGAGGATCTTCCTATGAAAGCCTTTTTAGAGTAGGATATACTTATAAATGTAGAAAATAAAAAATGTTTTTGAAAAGAATTTACCGTAACATCAACTTTTTTTGTCAGCTGCAAACAACATTGCAATTCTAACTTTCTCTTTTAGCTGTTACAGCCTGTATCAAGATTTCAGTATTTGTAAACCCTTTAAAAAAACAATCTTGTATTTAAGTGTGCAAGAGCCTTTGAAAAAGAAGAAATGTTTTTCATTTAATTTCAGTGTCTGGATTCAGAACTTATAGATCAAGAGTTGAGAATTTTTAAAAAGTTTAAACTTTTTAGAAACTTCAAAAGAATCTATCAGAGGCTTGAATGAAATTCAAGCTTAATGAATTAATAATGATGCAGCAAGAAGGGATGGAGAAGTAGACGGATGGTTATTTATAATTGATGTCTGTTTATTACAGGGACTCCACTTTCATCAATACAAAGGCCTGTACTTAAAAGACAAGCACGTGTAGATTATAGTCTTGATACAACAGAAGACCCCTGGGTTAAAATTTCTGACTGCATAAAAAGTTTATTTAATCCTACCATGAGTGAAAACAATGTCCACTTAGATTTGCAACCTGGCATAGACAAAAAAAAAGAGAATCAAAATCGAAGCAGCTCAGAGACAGTTCTGAAGAAATCAGAATCAGAATTAGTCAGTTCCAAAGTGCTAAAATCAGATGAAAATGACAGTGTGAAAAAGGGTCCTCCTGTTGCACCTAAGCCCACCTGGTTCCGCCAAAGTCTGAAAGGATTGAGGAAAGCAACTTCGGATCGAAAACCACAGGCAGATCAAAGTCCTCCCAACCATGACAGTATTTCCAGCAAAAATCTGCAATCCAGCTTATCACGTGTGTCTCCTGGAGGATCATCAATAAAACAAAGAATAAGCTCATTTGAATCCTTAAGTGCTCCACAGTCACCTGAAAAAACCCCCCGAAGGTTGAGCCTAAAACCATCGGTGCAGAAGGAGCCTTCTCCCACTGCAGCAGGGGCAGAGGCAGCTCCAGTCTGTTCAAACCAACCCTTCCTCCACTGTCGTGACAACAGCCACCAACAGCCACCTGTGACCGTGGCCACAAAGAGCCTGGATAGGTCTTCCTCTCGCAGGGAGGGTATTGCAACCAGCTCAGAGAAAAGAAGCAATGCCAGCACTGAAAAGTCATCAGGTCTCTTAACTCCAGGAGCCACTGCAAACTCCCATCTTGTGTCAGTAGCAAAAGCACACAGCCTAAGGTCACAAAGCTTCCCTCTTACTGCTGCCCAGGCTTGTGAGATAATGAAGCCGTATGATGAGAAGTGTAGCAAAATCTATTCCATCAGCAGCCAGGTGTCATCTGCTTTAATGAAATCATTGCTTTGCCTTCCTCAGTCCTCAGCCTCTTCTGGAAACAGTGCATGGGAAACTCTGGACACAATGTCTCAGTCCTCCATGGAGGAGGATGTGGCTTCCATCTCACCGGCGAGTGAGAATCATCACCTGGACACTGGGTTTTCCCTAAAGTAAGATACCATATTTTAAACTCAGATTTACAGATCAGCATTGGTGAGCAGCTGCACTAATTCACTGACAGATTAAAGTTCTAAGGTAGCAGCACACAGAAGTAAAGCACAGACTAAGTTAAGAACTTTTTAGAGCATGAAGGTTAAATGATTCATGACTGTTTTGTTTTTAATTTGCATTATATATGTACATGCAGATTTCAAACATCCTTCTATATAAGGAGCATTATTTCTAGTATCTCCATGATAAAGCAGATTTAAGTGCCTTTGCCTGAGGCCATGAGATTACTCTTATTCTTTTATACAATGGCTTCTACTTCCTCTAAATTAGCATGATTAATTTCCATTTGCCCGTATTTATAATAGTTGTAGGAGTTACCACCCGAATTACATGCTAATAAGATGAAAAGATGACTGCTCCAAAACTGCCTTTTGCTTAAAGTGGGTATGTTCTCTCATAGCTCAATGTTTCCTTTTTGTTCTTGTCACAATGGGACAGTCTCTCAGAGCTGAGAGAATACACGGTGAGCCTGGCAGACAAAGGGAAGGAGGAAGACAAAGAGGAACAGAGCTCACCTCAAGCATCCAGTGTGTTGGGGCAGTCAGTCATCTCTCTGCTTTCCCCCGAGGAGCTGGCAAAGCTTATAGAGGAAGTCAAAGCCCTAGATGAAGAAACTTTAAAGGTAAACCTTTTTTT
>WBMY01006632.1:288098-326945 GCA_013397315.1 Donacobius atricapilla
CGGCGGGGGCGGCACGGCGGGGATGTGGTAACGTGTGTGGGGTCGGAGGCGGAGCGGAGCTTCCCCAGAGATGGGGCCGCCCCGCGCTCGTCAGCCCAGCCCCAGTGACACGGAGAGATACGGGCGGAAAACCAACAAACCGACCAACCAATCTTCAGAGTCTAAAGGAAGTGCAAATTTGTAGGGGTGTGTGAAAAGCGGGATGCAATTCGGAGACTCGAGTAATGAGTCTTGTAAAGGCCACGGATAGAAAGTTTACCACAGAGAATCTTACCAGGTTGGCCTGAGGCTCACCATAAAATTAATAGAGGATCTAGGATTTAATCTAGAAGTCTGACTCACGTTGTCAAATAACTCCCCCGCCCATGTGATACATTCTAAAGAAACTCACAATTCTCTCTAGTTAACTGTTTTTTTCCTAATTTGTTTGGGCCACAGCATGTTTAAACAAGACACATCAAGATCTACTTTAAGTCGCAACTCCTTTTGCAGGAAGCTGATTCCCTGCTGAATTCATTCAGGAAGGATCTTCAGCTCTGGCTGTAGCAGATAAAAAAGAGCCTCATGTGAAGTATTTTTGTACTGGTTTAATTGAATTGCCCCAAGTACATGGCTTTTGATTTTCCAGTAGTCAGAGATTTTTGGGGTTTGATAGCATAACTGTAAGGAGTAAATTGGAATAACCTTTTCTAAAATTTGCAACGTATCAGTTGTGATATCAAAGCAAGGTACAATAAAGAGTAAAACAAGGCTTTTCCCACCTTGAGTGGCTGCATACATGATTCTTACAAAAACTATGTCCCAGTTAGTCTGATAGACCTCAAATAGCAAGTGAAGTACAACTGCACATATACCAGCTCCAAACACAACGAGGTTGGGGCACTTTCTCAGACATTTGAGCACACCAGTTCACTAGGCTCAGGCATACTTAGATCAACACTGTTTTTAGATTTCTTTTTGGTGAGTTTTGCCCCAGCTTTTGGATACTTGTCCTTGGTAGGAATGACCTGGATGTACTGGTCATTGCTGCTGGTCTGCGGATCACTGCTGGATGCAATGGAAATGGAATCAGACTCTGTTAGAGATTGCTCCAGCTTTTGCTTTGATTTTGGTTTCACACGTGGCTCAGGATAGTTCAGGTGTACTTTCTTGTAGGCATATGGAGGCCTGTCCAGTTCCAGCTCAAAACCATCTTCCCAGGATTTGTAATGCACTCTGGCTAGATCTTTGCTCATTAGAATGTGGCCATCAGCACAATCCCCAATGTAAAACCGTGGTGCTGGGCGAAGGTCAGACAGTGAGCGAGGGCGATGGGATCTGTTCATGAATTCTCTCTCAAGTTCTTCTTCATCCTCCTCATCTTCACTGGGATGAGGGGAATACATCTGGTGTGGTGTTTGAACCACGTATCTTCTGACGTGGCGTGGATACAACTCAATAATGTCTCCTGATTCCTCCTTTCTAAAATGTCTTTGGAGTCGAGATGTAGAACGGAGCGATTTTTTGCGGGATTCGTTTTCATTAACCAGAAAATACCTGGTAGCATATGGTCTACATCCCAAAAATACAGGAGCCCCTGCCCCAAGGGCATCTGAATTTACCTGCCGAATGGCTTTTCTGAAGAGGGGGTCAGAGTGAACATCTTCAGTGTGCTTTTTGAAAGTCACTGGTGTGTAGGGCTTTGTTTTGCTCAGCTCACTTGCACTCCTATGAACAACACTTGGGTGTCTTTAGGAAGGAAGAAATAAAAAGAGAGGAAATATTGATATACACACTGATCAGTTAATGGAATTGAAACATATAAAAGAATTCACTGCTCTGGTAGTCAACGACTAGGTTGAAAAAGTGGAGATTATCATATCTCCACTGCTCCAAATTTTTAGAACGATTTTGAAAAACATACCTTAGAAATTGGCAGATATATTTGTTATTTTCTACGAAAAGGTGACACAATTGTCCTCCCAGGTTATATTCCCTTTCTGTTTTCTTATTGTTCTGAGAATTGTTCTTTATCCACTTGGAAAAAAACCCAACAGATAGTTTAAAGCATCCATCTACTGATATGCCAGACTGATTGTTTTACAACTAAGGCTGCACAGACATTCTGCAGAATTCCTTCACTCTGTCTTTGTTTTGTTCATGGAGAGAGTATCCTGCACAAACTATTTTAGTTATGTGCCTGAGAGCAAGTCTAGTATTTACCTTTGCTTTGGCTGTGTGTAAACTCCATCAGCTACATCATTTCAAAGGGTTTATAATCCCATCTCTGTTAAGTGAGAGTTAAGGATGTGGTGTTGCCAGCGACATCAATAGTACCCGTGAATGAATCTGCTTTTAAAAAATTTCTCTGCTGTCTTACAGCTCCAGACAGTCTGAAAGCACTGCTCTTTTGTAAATGAACAGTTATGGCATGGAGCTGCTGGCATAAATACCATTTCAAAATCAAAGCAGTCTTACCTGTTTGTGATACGATCATTTCTTGGTTTCTGTACACTTGGCACAGAAGGAGCTGGTGTTAAAGAGGTTGAAGTTGTGGGAGTTGCGTTGGCAGGCCTCACATCAGTTGATGGCACAGCTTGGGGCACAGACTGGGAAATGGTTTGTATTCTGGTGCCTTTGCTCACGGGAGATTCAAAGTTCAAGACACTGCCATTCTTTCGGGGTGTTGAGGACCGAACAGAAGATTCCTGGCTGATAATATCAGTTTCTTGCTCTGGTCTTTTGTCATTAGCATCCAGATTTTGGATTCTGGCTGGAAAACAGAAATTATTATAGGAACTTACCAGGTCTGTACATTTAGAAACGGCTGTGTAAATTCAGTGGCTTGAATTTCCCCTTCAGTCAGGGATCCAAGGCCAACAGTACTCCGTGTTCAGAAAAGAGAAACTGGTGTCACACTGGGAGACTTGGTGGTGAAGGGGTAGATCTTCACACTACAGTACATGGCAGATGGAGTACCAGGGACACAGAAAAAACACTGAATGTTGCGCTGTAGTGTTCCAAAATGGGCAACAAGTCAATTTTTCTTTTGCCTACCAACCTCTGAATTGCATGCAAAGTCTGAGATGATTTGGATCATCAAAGATGCATCCCAAGTTCTTCCCTGTTGGTGATAAAAGCAGGAAAATACCCACTCCAATGATTCCAAGTGAACTCAGGTTTAAACTGCGCACAATGCCTTTCAGTGTTGCCAAGATTAAGTCAAGTTCAGCTCAGAAACCATCTAAAAGGAGGATTCCACAGCAAATACTGTTTTAAAAATGTAGTTGTACTTTCCTATAGAGAAATCAAAATGGGTTTAGGTCCAAATGCTTTATTAATAGTGGCATTTCTAAAGGTCACCAACTTACCTACTGCCATCTGAACCACCTTTTTCTTATCTTCAGTTCTTTCCTAAAATACATTCAGGAGAATGAGAATCTGTAAATTAGTATGTATTGGAGAGTAAAACTCCTGCTGTGTAAGGATGAAAAATAGAGGATTTTTTTTTTTTACATTATGAAACACTAGAAGCGACTTTAGAGATTTAATTAGGCTCATACTTTACTGAAGACTCCCCAAATTACATGTAGAAGTGCTTTTCACCATACTTACAGTTTGTATCTTCATTCTCAGTTGATTGTTGGTGAATTTTAATGATCTTGCAATACTTTGTAGGTAGTAGATTAGCATGCTAGAAGTGAAAGGGGTGATATGAGTCACTTCAGACATTCTTGACAGTTTCTTTTTGAGAGTTTATAGGTCAAAATGATGTACAAGTTCAGCTGCTGCTCTGTGGAATTTCCTTATACTGTAATAATGGATTACAGCCTTCTTTCAGGGAAACATAGATGAAAGAAAGAAATGACACTGAAAACAGATTTAACATCAGTTCTAATTTCACCTGGGTTTTTTTTTCAGGTCTTTTTATTGTGTGTGTAATCTGGGATGCATTTCTAGTTGATTTTATTTGTTTTGGGGTTTTTTTTGTAGTTCTAGACAAATCATTTTGACAGGTATTGTTTTGTCTTTTTTTTCCCAGTCCTAGGTTACAGAACAGAGACACCAGAGGTACAGCTGAGTTTGCACAATCATCCCAATGTAATTTTGTTGGCTGGCTGAAATAACACCTTGTTTACCCTGGCACAGATGAACTCAGATCCTGGCAGATTATGGCCTGACATAATGGATTGCACTGGCTTTCAGACAATGTCTTATAGCTAGACTTCATACCACAAACAGGTACATCTGTGCTTAGCTGTAAGTTTGAAGCAGTTAATAGGAATGCTTAATTTTGTAAATATTACATGGCTGGGACCTTAGAAGGAAAAAAGTTACAAATAGAAAATGTTGCTTTGGTCTTTCTGATTTGAAAAGCTACTGGTGGGACAAACTCTGCCTTTGTCTGCAGTTTACACAGGGAAAAAATGGTACAAAGGTACAGGCAAAACAAAACAGAACTTTTCAGAAAAGCAAAGTGAATTTCAAACAGCTCAAAATCAATATTATTTCCCAACTGTGAACAATTATTTATAACCCAAGTAAGAAAAGACTTCCACTGGAGAGTCTGCAGCAAGTTATATTACATTAACACTTAAGAGCACACCACCATAATTGGTTTATCTTGTCAAAAATCAGGATGACTGAATAGCTTCTTTACACAACAGACTAAGCCCTGTTCACTGTCATAAACTGAACTAGTGACCATGAAAAATGGAAAAATTATTTCTGAGGAACTCTTAAGAGTGAAGAAGGCTCTTAAACTTCCTGGAACCATCAGCATTGAAAGCCTTGACACAAAACAGTGAACTTGCTCTAACAAAGTATCCCAGAATGTGAAATTCCTTTGCACAATCTTTTTAACATACTTTCATTCCTATCTGGTCCATATACCACACACTCAGTGAGGCGCTGGAAATGTTTTTTCAGATATGCTTAATGAAACTACAACAATGCAGTTTGTTCCTCGGTATCTACATTTGACTCTCCAGAGATAAGGCCAGTGTTAATACAGTCAATTTAACCGGCCTACAAAAACCAAAATACTTACAGTAACAGTAGTAAGGCAGGGAGGACAACCACAGGACTGCTGATGTAAGTGATCACTGTGTTGAACCATGTGGGAAAATCATTTTGAATCGTTTCAGAAACAATATCATATATTTTTTCTTGACCACTATAGGAGGTGTGGGAGGGAAAAAAGGTAAAATTAAGTTGTAAGGAATCCTGAATATATTTGTTAAGCAGTGTTGCACTGAATAAAAATCAAGCTTGGAGGGTTCTTGAATGGAGACACAAGACAGTGATGTTTGGGGGATTGTTCAGTGGCACATTTCATTATGTAGATATAAACCAACTAAACTATGTATATAAAGCAAATCAACTCAGAACTTTGACCTACTCACCTTATTAAACCTTAAACTGTAAAATACTGGTAGCAGAAAAGCATTGTCCTATCACCTTGTTTTGAATTTACATGTATAATTTGTGTATTTTGAAACATGATAAGTTTGTTTTAAGAGGGGGAAATAAAATCCATTACACCTTACCTGAAGGGGCCGCAGCTTAAGGATGGCTTATATCGGGCAATAGCAAAAATTGTTGGTAACATGCACAAGAACAACATAAACAGCAACATGGCCAAGTAGAAATTATTGGATCTGCAAGAAGGCGTAACATTTCAGATTATACTAATCAGAGAGAAAACAGAGGCAATGTAAAAGGTGCAAGTCTGAATCTACCAATCCAGTTCAAGATCAACATATCTGACAGATTAAAATCATTCTGCTATAATTAGAAAGTCTGGACAGAGCTGGTTTAAACAGACTCTTAATGATCAAAATTTGATTTGTACCGCTTTCCAGATACCACTGCTGCAGCCAGAGAACTGGTGACTGCACCCTTTGACAAAGGCTGCCCTTACTGCCCAGTTGTGCTGGGGGAGAAAAAGAATGGCAGCAGAAGTCAATTCATCTTAAAAAAATACAGTTAGAAATAACTGATTATTAAGAATTAAAGATGCCCAAAATTATTTCTGTTTTGAATAAACAATTAAGATATTCATCATGATAGAAAAAAAATTAGGAAATCTGTTGTGCCATGCAACAGACAAAAGCAGATATTGCGTAGCTTTTAAAGAGAGAAACATCAAGAAATAGGACTTGCAACAGTTAACACATGTAGGTTATTGTGCTCTGTCAGATTTGTATGGAAATAAAGCATTTATGTTAGGCCATAGTAGCTATCTAGGAATATTCCCTGGCATGTTTTTTAGTTCTTGCACATGTTCAACTACCCCATTTCACAAACCCTCCAGTTTCTTAGTAACTATATCTTTTTTCGTCAGATGTTTGCTATCAGTGTTAGTGTGAAATTTGATTGTCAACTTTCAGAGCTAAAATCTCCTGTAATTTTCTTCATATTGATGAAAGATATATCCATTGCCCACATCTGAGTTTTCTGCTTATCTGTCATTCTCATTTTGACTCACCGAGACGCTCTGAAAACCTGCTGATGTGGTACATTGCACGTCAGCACAGCCCAGCTCCTCAGGTACATGAGGCCAATCAACTTGAGTACATTGAATGCTGGTAAGCATGGTGAAAAGAAAGCTCCCATCCTGGAAAAATCATATCATGTCAGTGCTCAGTGTTGCCAGAAGCCATTTTGATAGCAACAGAATTGACTAAGAAACCCCAAACCCCACACCAGGTAAGCAGACTAATAGTTCACTATTAACAGATGATCTCTTGCTATAAAAGACTACACTGTCAATATCCTGCTTTAACAGGTTTCATTTAAATTATCAGATTGACCTAGCAATCAGCCAACGAAGAACAAGAAAAAACACGTAAGGACTGCATACCAAATCATTCCTTGGTTGTAGACCAAATGCAATACATTCTCTGCAATTTTGAATTCTCCATATTCTGGCTACAAGAAACACAGTGTAAGATTAATATCTTTGTCTTAATCTTGTTTTCAGACCATTTATTCAATGCATTTGACTGAGTCAGTTTGCAGCCAGTACATAGCCTGAAACATCCAGGTCAAATACCAACTGCCGGCAGGTTGTGGGAACACAGCAAAACCTGCTCTGCAGCCAGGGATTAAATGAATTTATTCCTCTCTAGTTTACTTCACATCTTTAAGGACAAAGAACAGTCTGCAGGCTTTCATGCCACCAGCTTCTTGCTAACCAAGTATTACCCACAGTAATTTTCTTAAAGGACTGTGTGCTGTTTGTTACTGTTTCTTGGACCACTGTCTGCATTAGGTAAAGATGTTACAGCTGCAGAAAAGAGGATGTGGGGAACAACTACTCGCCATCTGTGTCACCATAGACTGTGGGAACTGCTCTATGATTTTATTTTGTGTAAACCAAAAATTTTTGCAGCAGAGCCATGTGAGTAGGCTTGAGAAAAACATTAATCTCAAGATTTATCCTGTACCCCCCAATTTAAACTCAGTGTTCCTTCATAGATGTGTGCTACCAAGAAATTATTCATCTGTGGAAAGACTTTAAGGACATTTAGTACTGAGGGAAGGAGCCTACCCATCTTCAACATCTCAGCTTGATAAAATAGGGATTGTACTTACAAACTTGCTTTCTAGATCCCAGCACCAGCAATCACTCAAATATCGGACACACAGTCCACGGAAAAAATCAATTAACAGGATGCTTGCGACTGTGAAAATCATGTCGATAATTGAAAGCTTGAGCATCTCCTGAAATACACATTGTTCACACATACTGAGTCATTCTGAAAGCAAATGGACTGCATATGGCTCTTTTGCATTTGTACTTGTATTTTTGGCTCAAGCTTAGTATTCTGATAAAATATGAATTGAATATAAAATTTCCTTTAAAAATTTTCCTGTTTGATTTTTCCCTTACTTGTCTGTGTTCTGTTAAAGAGAATAAATATAATCAAGCCTCCAGGGTGCCTTTTATTTCTTGCAGCAGAAAAATTCTGGTCATGATGGTATCAAACTTTCTTTTTAAGGACTTTCTTTTTAATGGTCTTAAAATATATTTAGCTAAATTGAAATGGGTTGGTTTTTTTTCTATTGCACCCATTCTTTTATTAAGATGACTCTTGTAATACATATTTGCAAAGTGTTTCACAATGAGAAAAATCTTATTATACAGACAAACCCACAACACAATGGCATAGGATCATCAAGCCATAAAAAATAGTTGTTTAGTGCTTACAAAAGAATGTGGTTATCTTATATTTGATTGTGCTTTAAAAATATACAATTAAAACAGGAAAAATTCAGCTGTATACATCTCTAGGCCATTCTGAGAAAAAAAGCCAACATTCAAACTCTCTGTTTTCTATGAGATTGTGCAAAAGGGATATACAAGAATAGAAGTCAGGCTAATAAACCTAGAAGGGGTCTTTTCCTCCTGATGTTCAAACAAGACCTTTAATATTCCTCATTCTGGAACAAGAGGCTCAGAAAATCAGAAGCGCACAAACATGGTCTCTAATCCAGTGGCCTAGACATGAGTGTGACACTGTCAGAGACCACAGTCTCAAATGGATCTGTGACATCTTCTGCATTTTTGTGGTTAAAATTTCTCTCTGAATGTATTAGTGTACCTAGAAGTCACAAGTAATGTACCCTTCACATGCAGGGAAGCAAAAGGTGTCATTTTAAATCTGCAGATTTTCTGCACCCCAAATGTGGGAATGTGGCACTGCCATCCAACTGTCCTCACTCCTACAAACTGATGGGATTTTGCAACCTTTTGTTGTTCTCTCTTCCTCTGAAAAAGAGGAAGACAGAACACTTGATTGTCTAGAGATTTATTGAGGCAGAATGAATAGAGACTTCTGATATCGTACAAATGACCAAGAGCACAATCTTGTGCTTCTTTCAGGTCTGCATCTCCATCTCTTGAGGCAGCAATCTGAATCTGCAGAGTGCATGTTGCTGCTTATATGTCTTTATAGTCTTCTTTCTCTTTGGGGGTTAGAAGGCTGTACCCTGTTAAAATAGGATCCATATCACAGATCTGTACAGATCTGCCTGTGCAGAGCTGAAGACAGAGATCAAAGCCTGGCAAAAGAACATTTGAACAGTTTATCTACAATAAACATATTGTAGATACTGAGCAAAACTCAAAGCTTGTATCTATGGCCATAGCGCTTTGCACAGTCTTTACTCTTCCTGCATCACCCTTAGCTAAATTCTGGAATTTATACAAAGAAAAGTTCTAAAATTAAACACAGCAAAACATGATTTAAATTTTTTTTGTCAAATATGGATTAAGTGGAGTAAGTTGATGACAATAAAATATTTACATACTTGACCAACATATGTCTCCCAGCACTGATCCTGTGGTTTCTGGGTGTTAAAGGAAATTGTTTGGTTAACCAGTGAGTCTGAGACTGTCAGGCCTTGGGTGCGATGCTCTTCTGATGTGACAAAGCCATTTCTCTTAATTTGTACATTAGGAATGGTTAAATTGTCGTCCTTTGTGTTGGTTGCTAAGGAGGTAGTAGAATTACTTGCGTTGTTGTTCACGTCAGAGTCCTGAAATAATAAATGTCCCAGAAGCTACTTTTTAACAGTACATAGGTGCAGATGTCTGCACCTTCTACAGCATTCACACACACAGACATTTCTTCATATATTTCCAGGCAGTAGTTAGGCAGCTGTTAAACAGCTGTCAATGGACAGAGTCAGATGGAACACCAAAGGGCAGGACTTCAAGCCCTTTCAGAAATGTTTGACCTACAGTGCTGAGGTTTGGGTGTTTTTTAATAGTTGAACAATGCACAGAAATCTATTTATTTCATTACATCTGTAATCAAATGTATCCAGTTATCCTTAAAGACTAATTTAAAAGACCCTATAAGTAGTTGCAAGTAAACATTACTACCTAAACTTAACTCTACAATCTTATCAAGACATAATATTTTTAATCAATCTGAAACAAATTTTTATTTGACTTCGTATACTTCACAATAAACAGAATTCTGTCTATGAAGTCTACTAGCTTTACACATCAGAAAACATGAAATTGAACTTACAGTGACACTCATACTGTCCACTTTATCCAGGAGAGCAATAATTAAACTGTAGAGGTTTCCCAGGTATAGGACAAGAACCCTGAAAAGAGAATAAAATACAGGTTACCAGCATTGGTAACCATTGACTTCTCATATGTTCTCTGGTTTGGCTGTGCTAAAACACGAACCAGAACACACCTCTCCTTTCCTCCTTTTCTCTCCACATATTTTTTACACTGAATAATGCCTATACCTGGCAAGCTGGAAGCGAAGAGTGGTCCTTGGATGGTACATCTCCAGAGCTGCCACAAGTTCAAAAGCAGAGGGTGCGATCATTGTGATCAGTGACACAACTACACTGACCTATGGAACAGAAACATGCAGCATTTTTGTAGCATTTGTTGAAGGGCTTCTGTGGAATCTTGAGGGCTGTTTGAAATACTGTTAAGGCACATGCTTTGATCATTGCTTTTCTTGGAGGTGATGTTTTAAAAAGTTATTACTGACATGAGCAATAACAGTAGTTATGATCAAACACTATAGATCTGGAATACCACTCAAGAGTTTTTACACCAGATATTGCAGCTTCAAGGTTCTACTTTATTAATTGAAATGAAAAGTTGACATGTAGGAAATATGATGCTAGCATCTTTGTCTGAAATGGGTGAGTGGCTTCTTCATGCTTATTCACCTCCTACTTTTGCTCATTCCTCTGAATGGAAATAGTTACAGAACATTCAGTATCCCCTGATACTGGATCAATCGCTATTATCAAAGTCAATTCCTTTCTAGTCCATCAGCCCAGTGTTTGCTCAGCTCAGTCCTGGCTGTAAAAGTAGATTTATAAGTGACAGGAGAGATTAAGCTTTGTGCTCACAAAATAAGGACCTGCTAGAACTTCAGTGTCTGTGAAATGAGCACCTGCACCCCCCTCTGCCCAGTTCAGCTGTACTAATGCAGAGCTGAGGGAGCAAGTGCACCAAAGCAGATCCAGGTCTGACCACTAACTCCTCATTTCTCCTGGCTCATCTCTTGCTATTTACACTGATGTGCACAATATTGCCACAGAAAGCCCCCAGACAGCAATCCTGCTTCTAACACAGAGTTAGCATAAAGACAGTGTACCTCATTTTTTTCCCAGAGAGTCAATTCCTTTTTGGTGCGCTCTAACCTTTGGGATCGATCCACGACAAAGTAGATGATGTAAATACTTCCCGCAAGGGAGAGAAGCACCAGGATGTTTGCAATAATTCTTAAGCTTATGGTCACTGCCCTAGGGAAAAAAGGAAGATACCAGTACAGCAGGCTGTCTTATGACACCAGGGGTCATTTCTAACAGGGTTTAGAAGTACAAGACAAGCAGATTAGCACTGATATCTGCATTGAAACAGTGCTTTGAAATGTATCTCTTATATACATACAAGTTTTTGCTTTTCTTCTTTTCCTGCTCTTCCAATATAGCTTCCTTGAAAGAAACACAGCATTACCATTTTAATATTATTCAGCAAAAATAATGCACATATCTTTCACAGAAATTAAAGTGTACTAATAAAAAACCATCACATCCTGGAGGTGCTAGCAGATAAATATCACTGTTCTCATTGATTTTTAGCACTGATATGCGATATTAAAAAGTGATGGAGATTTCTGAGAAACAAATTCACAGTAATCAGATACTTGGGCACTTTCAATTCTGCATGTTCAAGGAGATACAACAAGAGGGTTACGCTTCCAGATTTTTTGGCAGGATGTGCCTTTAAAATCTGGGTGTCACTAATATAATGCAGTACTGTCAAAAGTTATCCTTAGTCGTTGAAATAACTAAATGTCATAGCTTATTAATTTGCCCTAAGCATAATTTGAAGCAATTTTTGTTTTGATAATGAGAATACACCAAATTTGGGAAATAAATTACTTTGGATAGAACCGCATATACTCTTTAATTCTAGATGCAAAACATCTGTATTTTTAACAGTTTTCTAATATTGAGAGACCTGTGAGATGTCCCTCCATTTGTTATGGAGAGATTAAATAAACCATAGAATCATAGAATATCTCAAGTTGGAAAGGACCCATAAAAGACCATTGAGTCCAACTTCCTGATACTCAGAGGAATACTTAAACCTAAACCATTTAACTAAAAGCATCATCCAGATGCTCCTAGGACTCCAACAGGCTTAATGCCCTGACCATTTCCCTAGGGAGCCTGATTAATAGCTGATAAAATAAAGAAGAAAGAATGATACATTTTGTGCAGGAAGTTATAAACCAAAGAAAGATATATAAAACTTATTATCATGTAAAAAAGCATCTTGTAAAATATGAGCTTTTTACATGGATTCCCTGAGGCATAAAACACTTCCTTTGCACATAAACAATTATACCTTCTATAAATACGTTTTTTTTCCTGCCAAATCAATTGTTATCACGAATTGGATTCCAACACTCAATGAAATTTCATCACTAGCAGATTTGTTTCTAGTTATCTAACTTCTTGTCACACATAGAGGGGCATTAAATAAAACTCTCCCAAGGAAGGACACAACATCCCCTTGCTGGGACGTCAGCAAATATGATGTGCCTGTAATACCACACAGATGTGATACTGCCCCTCCCCATGGCAAATAGATCTGTAAATAAATACAAGAAACCAATAGGAACTGCAAGGGATGAGAGGAAAAACTCACATGGCTTATGTATTTACAAGTAAATCAACTTGAAATAATTCAAAGGTCAGTTGCTCACCCTGATGCTGTTGACTATGGCAGCAGCTTTGCTCTCTGCAGCCTCAGGGTTTCCTATCAAATAGTCCCAAGCACAGAACAGTCTCCAGCAGAAAGTGTAATTTTCATCAGAGGCACTTGCTAAGCTCATTCTTGAGTTCTTTGCCATTCTGTAAAAGAGTAGCTGGTATTTAAGTGCTTCTGGTGTGTGAAGATGGTAATGAAGAAAGTTACTGGTTTGGTTCATGGTTTTCAGATGTTTATGCATTTAGAGTGACCAAAGGTTTGCAGAAATCAGTATCACTGTTGGCAGCTTTCTGAAGAACATAAAAGGTGAGGTGCAGCTCATGAACTTGACTTTACATCTAGAGAGAAATGACTCACTGTGTAAGTGCATTTCAATATTTACAGACTTTATAACTGACAAAGCAAATAAATCTCACTAGGATTGTGGGCTTACACCTATTTCAGTTTTACAACCTCTGAGTAGGATCCAGCTGGAATATACCATCTCCAAGGTCACTGTTACAGGAATTAAATCTAGTTTAGCATAACTAGCAATTGTGCACAAGATCTGTTTGTTTGCTGTACGGTTTTAATCCTCAAAATATATGCTATTGCCAAATAGAAACCCAGTGCCATTTTACAGAACTTGGGAAAAAGAAAGAAAACCCCTCCTACTCATGTCAGGTGAGCAAGGTGGCAGAATATTGCAAAACATAGGATATGAAATGAAGATTAATAGCTTATGAAAGAAAGGGCATCTGAAAGGACAACGTTAAAGGGGAGCTGTACACAGCTAAGCAAAGAATCATTGAGGTAAGTCAGAAGGGGAAGAGCTGATCATATCTAGAAATTGCAGATGTGTAGATTGGTGTGAAATGTACCAGTGACCCTTGGCACAAACCAGCAGGTAGTTTAAAAATAAATGAAAAGGGAAGGTTTGACCTCATAACAGAGCTATTACAGACAGTACTGAAAACACCCCTGGACTGCACTGTGCCAGATAAATAGGTATCCAGAAGGGAAGAGAAAGCAAATCAGGAGAGGATAGAGTGACCTTGCCCCTTCTCCAAGCATTGCTCATCCCTGGATTTATAGTCAGCACAGGCCATCTTGCTCTCTCTGCTAAGTAACTCCTACTCCTGGCCCTTCCACAGCAAAGAAATTAAGCTTACATTCCATTGGGATGCCACATATCCACTAAAGCAATGCAAATGATATTACACCTAGGATGGAAGTTTTATATTTGTATTTCAATACAGGGGAATATTATTAATGCTGAAAGCATTACATTTCAAATATAATTTTTTGTCATGGCAATATTTATAACAGAAAAGAGGGGAAAGAACTTCCATGGGTGTTGGGCCTTAAAGTGCACCAACACAAAGCACACAGATGATCTATGCTGCCCTCCTTTTATAGGCTGGGAAATGGAACAGAGAGTGGAGGTTATAACAAGATAAAGGGCAATCTAGAGTTGAACTCAGTCTGCCTCCATGAGACTAGCAGAGGTGAGCATGTTAATAGAACTACACAGAATAAATACAGAGGAAGTAGAGTAAATACCATTGCTGATTGCCTGAACACACAAGTTTATAAACAGCTGTAAATGGGAGCTCTTACTTTTTCAGAAGAATGATGAAGCTGTAAGCAAAGACAGCCATTCCAACAAGGAAGTAGGCAAGTGGCAGCCGGTATCCAGCTTTCCCAATCTTCCTGTCACGGCCATAATAGCCGTAAAACAGAACAGAGTACTGGAGGTAGCCCTGCAAAGATCAGAGCTCATCAGTAAGAGCAGTAACCAACAATTACAACAGAACAGTGACAGCAAAATAATAAGGAGTGGTTTGAGTCTTGCCCCCAGTGACCAGATGGTGTCCAGGTCTTGAGCAGATGCAATGTGCTCCTTGGGAATGGTCTTGCTGACTGTGCTGCCGAATGGGGCTCCGGCCAGGAGCTGCGGGAAAGAGAGGAGGATTCAGGAGAGGGGGAAAAGAGAGAAGGTCTCAGGAGCTGCACGAGCCCACCTGAGCCAGGGCTGCACAGGGGAACCCATCAAGAGCTGCCCACAGGGGTGGTACTGCCAGGGTGGCAAGTACTGTGCCAGCTTTAAAAGCCATGCTTTCAATGTGAGCGTTTTTAAATTAAATAGGGCAGTGTTTGATCTCAAAAGGATAGTTCAGGATTAAATTTACTTTTCCTTAAAGGTTAGAAAGTGAACGTGAATACCCCTTTATTTCGGGTTTTGTTTTAATTTGTTCGAGGGGTGTTTATTTTTTTATTTTGTGCAGTGAGAATAAAATCAGGTATTCCCATGTTTTCTGATTACATTATTAAAGCACAGAGTAGGTGATGCAAAATAATGGTTATGAATACTTTAGCAAAGTTAACAAATTGCCTTATTCTTATGCAAGAACTAAACAAAGTTGTGGCTGTTCAGAGCTTGTAGGACATGCTTTCTAATGGACAATAATTCAGAGTCTGGAGAGGGATGCTCTGTTTTTCTCAATGTAAATGACACTAACGGGACTTGAATGTACTCAACACCCACTACATCTTTTAAGAATGGGTTCTTTATTTTAGTATTCAGATAAAAACATATTCTCCAAAAACATTAGTACCATGTTGACAAAATACCATCTCTAACACTAATAGAAAAACATCTGTTATCCTTTGGCAGAGAAAAACCTCTCAAAGGGGGAATTTATTTTAAATAATTCATTTTACAGTGTACATTTCAAACTGATGCATGACCAAGTGTGGTGCTTGTTCCTTGAGAAAGGAGAGTGCAAACGCAAGCGTTTCTCTGTAAATATTAACAGTGTGTTCTTACCTCTGGTAGCACTACAAATGCTCCTGTCATTATGGTAAGGACAATATTGATTCCAAACAGCCACCTCAGGAAGATGAAGTAAGAGGCAACTCCAGACCCAAAATGACCTTAAACCACAAAAAAAACAGTTACCTGACCTGCATAGTCTATAAAAGCTTGTATCATTTATCCATAAAGTATTAGAATAACAGGCCAAAAAGAAAAACCTCTCTTGTGGATGGCATTCAGCAAACTAGAGAATTTTTTCATTTTAAGAATCCCAAAGGGACAAAATTGATTTTTTCAAAAGTTACTGCCCAACTAAGACCATCAATGAGAACTGTGCAGTTTCTAAGGCACCAGGAAAAGAGGAAAGAGCGAAGTTTTAAATAAAGAATTCACGGCTGAAAATATGCATTTAACTCCCTCACAAATATTATTTAATTTAGTACATTAAAAAAATACACATAAGACTCAGCATTTTAGCAAGTGTTTCACTAATATCATGAAACCTTTATACTTACTCTCAATTTTCTTTATTCTCATTTCCCAAGGAATAAAGATTACCACAAAATTATATGCAAGTCGAATAAACTTCCTCCAGAGCTGAGAAAAAAGCAGAGAAATATGAAACTTCTCCCCATAAAAAAAAAAAAAATTATAAAATGAATTGCTGAATATTTTGCTCATGTCCTATCTTTTATCACAAGAATTGTTACAAACATTGATGACTAAGGTCTTAGTAGGAGGATAATGCCTCAGAGAAAATTCTCTTAGAGGAAAAATAAGCTTTTTTATTCAACAGCAGCAAATTTAACTGCTATATTCTCAGCTCTATGTATTGCAGCCAGCACCTGCAGAAATCCTGTGGTTATATTTTGTGGTTTATTCAACCTCCATTTTTGCATGGTCAGAGGATCATCCTGTACACACTGTACACATGCGGGAAAAAAAGTAAAATCCACCTGTGCAAAAGTGAGAGCAGTTTTTGAGTTGTTGAATTAGAGCTATAATTTTACAGTATTGACAGGGAAAAAAAAAGTATTCTAGGCATTATAAAGTATCTTTAGTACAGCTAGATATTAAAATCCCACCTATATTTTAGGATTTTTAATAGCAATGTCAATATTCTATCATGTAATTTAATCTCCTAAAATTAAAGAGGAGTAAATAACATTTTAACTACTGAAAATATTGTCAGTCTCTTTGGTCAAAGTTAATTAATATTTATGATGATATGGGCATTTAATTACATGAATGGGAAGCATTTATTTAAAGAAATTGTAGATGCTGGGAACTGCGGGGGAATTGCTGGGAGAGCAACTTTCAGTTGAAAAGAGGGTTCACAGGGCTGAGAAAGGACTCAAGCACCTTGTGCCAGCTGCAATACAGATTTATAAAGAATACCAATGTGTCCACAGTGAAGTAAAATTTTCTAAAATTATCAGTTGATAGCTATAATCTCTTTTCCTCCCTACTACATGGCTGAATGGATTATTTACACTCTTAGAACCCACAGTAGGAGCATCTGGCTTTAACTGGGGAAAAAAGCCCCACAAAAACAAACAACTACATAGAAAGTGTAAAATAATTGAATTGAAAAAGATAATTGCTTTCAGTGTAAAGATAGTAAAAGTGTATTTTAACTTTGATTTTCATTAGTAATACCATGAGTGGATTATCCAATCATGAACACTATATATTTTGCAAATTTAAAAAACTTCTGTAAATACTTATAAAACTAGTAGCTGCATTTTGTTCTTAGCACATGTTCAACCACTAAGTTCTTAATTTTGATGATGTAGTGCTCATTTTGTTGTGCTACAATTTTTGTCTCCTTGGTCACCATGCTATTTTCTAAGAAAATATGTGGGAAAAAAAATCTCTTCCACTTAAAACAAACAAACAAACAAAAAAAACCCACACAAAAAAAGGTAGCTCATTTGTTGCTGTTGCTGAATTTAGCCCTAATGTAAAGGCTATAGCCCCTAATTTGTGCTAGAGAAAAGGATACAGACCCCCTTCACATAATGAGTGGTACTAATTAACGGCTGAATTACATCCCTGTGCTGAATGCCTTCAAGTAAATACAATAGGGGCAATTAGATTAGACACAAACTTTTACTCACTGTGAATTCTGGGATGAAAGCTTTTGGTTTTGTATAGGAAGAATTATATGAACAGGCACTGAGCTCAGTCTCTGATTTACTGACATTCTGATTTAGCACTTCTGTTTCTAGCTAAAGCCCTAGTTCCACTCACATCAAAGGCAAAAAATAGTGTTTCTTTTAGCAGCATTTTTACTTCCACTGCATTTGCTATACATGCAAAGGCAGAACGAGGAAAACTTACTCTTTCTACATTGGAAAGAGTACTTGCTTCTGGGGGCCAGCATCTCAGGACACCAGATGCATGTGCAGCTCTTCACTTGTTCACATGAATAAAGTGTATGGTGTTCTGTTGGCCTAACCCTGCCTTTTTGAATGAAGGCAAATTAGTAATTAAAAGTCTACTTGTTATGATGACAAAAATATTCTTGACTGCTTAGATGACTGAAGAAGTCTTCTCTTGGTTGCTTATTAAATACAATTTCCTGCATGTTATAAATTTCCAGACACTCAGGCCAATTCCTATTTTCAGTGGTGTAAATAGATTTGCTGAGATTTGATTTCAATTCTCTGAGTATTTGCAAGCAAAACCCCTTCTTTAATAATGTATTTAACATAAGCTATTGTAGGACTGTCTTCCAAACTAAAAGCTAGACACATTTTTCATACTAAGCCATTGAGCTGTGGCCCCAGTTTGTTGAAATAGCTCTTCAGAGGGTACTGCTTCATGTTTGTTGTTATCCCATTCCCATCACCCCCTCCAACAGGCATCAATATTTGTAGGTTGTCTGAAAAGAAAGCTTATATTGCATTAACAGAAGGATATTCATCACTCAACACGAGATTAGTCTGCAAAAATTTAATTACTAAAATTACAATGGAAAAAAGAAAGAAGGAAAAAAAAATAATAAAGACGCTTTAACTGCTTTTTTCTCCCTCTGCAGTCCCGAGCTGAAGTATCAGGAGTGCATAGCAAACACACACTTTGAATCAGAACTGCAAATGGCTATTGGTGGGAAGAAGAAATTTCAGAGATTTTAGACAAAGCAGCCGTACCTCTGCCCCAGCAGCCTGGTAACCTCTCGTTCTCGTGAGCCTCCCTTCGTACTTGAGCACGATCTCCTTCGCCTGCCTGCGCAAGAGAGGGGAGGGTCAGTCTCTACACCGACCCCGTTGCTCACAGCTCTTATTCTGCTCAAGCAGCAACTACCAAAGGGGTCAAATGCTCTGAAATACAGCCACGGGCTGTCCCACCATCAGCCCCTAATCCAGGCAATGCTTTATTTCTCTGACTATTGAGCTTTTTACTGATACTTTAAAACCACTCCGACTTTTTTCTGAAAGAACTCGGCGTTCAAGAGTTTGACTGCAGGGAGAGTTTTCTGTCTCTTTTATTTATTTCTCTTTCCTTTTGTTTCAAAGTCCTTCTTTTAAAATGGTAGAACCCAAATGAGTAAAATAGCAAGATCCCCTTTACAGTCTGGTAATCTCCTGTGGATACTGACACCTCTTCTGCAGGTGTGGAGTAGCTGTCTTGTGAGATGCAGAGGTGCATGTTCATCTGGTCATACACAGTCTTTGACCTCAGCAGAAGGTGGATTGGGGACCAAGATCTGATCAAAAGGAATGGGAAAGCAGGGAGTCAGACTCTGCCTAAGAGAGGAAAACCTCTCTTTGCTTCCCAGATTACACAAGGGCCCTTGGTGGGTAGGGATCCCTCATGGCTGCATTGCCACCTGAGCACCATACAGGGTTTTGAGAGAAAATGACAGATGAAACGGAAAAAAAACCCCAAGCATCACACAGATCATGAGATGAAGACTTGACACAGTTTAGACAGGTGGCCCAAAGAGTTAGTCACATGCTCTTTCATTGGAAATCTGGAATTATAATAATTAAAATCCTAGACTGTGAAACATGTTTTTACTGCACTGTCCATACTTTCTAAATTTACAGGTGTCTAGTATTTACTGCATTTTCAATATATTGCCTGAAGATATGACCAGCTTCTGTTCTCATACCATGTAATTACCTTGAGAAGACAGGCTGGTTCTCTGGGACACAGTGAAACAATTTAACTTAGAAACATCTTATGGAGCATTACCAAAAGCCTTACTTTAGACTACTGAATAGCTGACAGTCTTTTTCAGTAGCTAATAGCCAAAGCATGATCTCTTACTCTCTTTTGGCCTGTGACTCTCTAAAGGGAGCCACAGGCATGCACCAGGGACAACTTCACATACAGACTGTCGACTCAGAGGCTGCTGCCTTCAGCCAGCCCTCAAGCTCTTCCCAGAGCATCCTCATGGAACGCTTCCCTAGCAGCTCTAAATCATTCCTGTGCTCAAACCCTTCCATCTTACGCAGAAAACCTCCTGAGGCTGGAAGTACTGTCACAGTCAGTGAGCCTGAAAACCTCTACACAGGCACCTTTACCTGAGCGCCCTCAGCTTCTGCCTCATCGGCCACGGCCGGCAGCGGATGTTGGACATAATCTCCTTCTGGTACTGGATGTTCTGAAAGATCTGCTCTGGGTCATGGCTCTCAGCCTTCTCTTCACCAGCATCGTCATCCGAGTTGCTGGCAGCCCAGCACACACCCCACGAGAGGAAAAAGGAGACAAGTTATTCCTGTCCCAGCAGAACGTTGATTTGCACGGGATCCAACCTATTAGAGCATTGTAAGAATGGGGAGCTAGGGAACTCGCATGACCTTATTGCTTTAAAGTTGATTAAAAATTTGGATGGTTTCTCCATCTCCAGGACATAAGTCTTTCCCTTCCTACCACTGCTGGTCAATCATAAATTATCCCCACTCCTGACCATGAATCCCAGTCTCTCTTCTCCAAGCATTTCCAGCCATGCAGCTTGTACATCATGCTAGCAAGACTCTCAGTATATTTTTCTGGAAAAAGGTGCTGTGTAAACATTTGCAGAAAGAGCAGATAACATTCATTTATTAGTCAAACCTATTGTTTTTATTTCATAATGATAAAACATTTTATTGTTGGAATGAGGGGAGCAGGTGATTCAGTCGTGGTCACCATTTACTCCTATGCCCTGCTGAGGGGCACAGGGGTGTGGGACCCCACATACCAAGAATTACTTGTCCCTGTGGTAAGATTTATGTGCTTTGATGCAGATTTCTATGGATGATTATTGAGTCATCTTTTCTGATGCTGCCACTGCATTTGCTAAGCTACAGCTCTTGCAATTCCCTGTTGGTCTATGAAACAGCAGCAATATTCATTCTTACAGAGGCATAGGTCTAAAAACCTGTGGTGACTATTTGTCCCTGAATGACAAAGGGATCTGAAGTACTGCAACTACCACCAGCCAGGAAGTTTCCCAGTTGTATTGCTATGTACTTGTTGGGAAAGTTCTCTGCAATTTTGCTGAAAAGACAGCCTTTTAATCACTTAGAAATATATCATAACCTAAACCATGCCATGGAATAATATTTGGGGGACATGTTTCATCAGACCACTAATCCATTGGTCTGCAGTCCTGTCCCTTCAGTCTCAGGGGACATTCAAGGAAAATTTATAATTACACAGGAAAAGAATAAGAGACTTCTTACCATGCTATACCCAGAACTCTGTAGAGTTACTTTGCTTTATGTACAAGTGTTTATGTTTCAGTATGAAATTTGACAAAATTAAAAAACCTCCAAAGAGGCTTGAAATACATCTTAAAATACAGAGAAGGATTTTTCTTATGCTCATTCCCATGCTACCACCCTGTTACTCAAAACAGACTACCTTCTCCAGTCTGACACACACACTCTGCCTGCCTGAAAGCGGAAAGACAAGACCCCGCTGCTGTGCTAGATGAAGGAGGTTCGCCCCTCAGCGGAGGGGGATGCCTTACCTGTGGGGTGGCTCCTGGTAGGTGTAGATGCCGGTTTGCCTCTTCACCGTGCGCTGCTTCTTGCAGGACTTGGCCGCCCTGAGCGCAGGGGAGCCCGGCGCCGCTGCCATGGGGCCAGGCGGGACTCTGCCCTGCTGGGAGGCAGCCCGGAGCTCGCTGCTCAGGCGCCTCAGCAGCAGCCAAATGTTATTAGAGCGGAGAGCAGCGAGTGCTGCGAGCCCTCTGGAGCAGAGGATCGCTGCCTGGAGCTCCAGCCTGGAGAAACCACTGCTGCCTGGCAGTGCCTTAAAGCCGCAGCACACGGCGGCCACGCCGCCCCTGGCAGCCCAGATCAAGGTGGGAAGCTGAGTTCAAAGGTGGCCCAGCTGCATGTCTTAATTCACAGCTGAATTTCCCTTGTTGTGGCTGAGGGACACCCCTCTGAGCTCCATCCCAGGACGCCGCACTGGCCCGCTCTGGGTGGTGTTTCCAACGAACACTCTGTAGGTGCTGTTGTTTCTGCTTCCGGCGCTTGAGACAAGGTTCTGGCTTAGGAAAAGCAAGACGGTTTCTGTTTGGCCTTTAGTAACAGAGAAACAGGCAATGTCATTCTCCCACAGGGCTTCCATTTTAATGGTGGAGAGTCCTCTGTCCATTCTTTCTACAGTCAGTGCCAACACAACTCTGTCAGCATCTCTGTGATACTGGGCTATCCTTGGTTACCAGGATAGAATTAACTGCTCCAGGTTCTGCTGGGGCCAGGGAACTGAATTTTCTGTGCTTTTCTCCGTCATAGAAGTTACAGATATTCTGGTCCCTTTCTTAAAACACAGCAAAATAGACCAAAAATACTAGATACTAATAGTTCCTGCAGCCATCATTTGATGCTCAGAAAGTGGGAGTGAAAAGGAAGAGTTTGCAGAGAATTTTTACTAGTTCCTAACTTGGTATTTTCTCTCCTTAATAGCTCTGCACACAGTGCAGCAACAATTTTGATTGCATAAATCAATGATCTGTTGTAGTTAACTTTTGTTTGTAGCATCTGACAAAAGGAACATTTAGTTCTCTCTTCTAAATTTCCTGTAGAGAATAGCACAGGCTGCTTTTTCTCTCTGTCCTGAATTAATTTAAAATCTTGCCACTCGGTGAGAAGTTTTACTTTTTTACTGTCTGTTGTCCTAGACTTATTTAGTTAAATAACTAAAGGGCTAGGTAGTCACAAGGCTTATCTTTCGTGATATTGAAAGGGTAAGTCCATTTGGTGTAATTCAGTTAATTTCTGAGATGACAATGATAAATATGATTCTGCGTTTCCAAAATGTATCTCACAAGAAAGCCCAGAGTTTGTTTGCTGGTCTGGTTTGAAGCTTTCTAAGAAATCTGGGAGTTCCATTAGCACAAAGCACAATGCTAAAGAAATGCCCCTATTCAGAGTTCAGCTGTATTCTGCATCACAGAATGTGCCATATGCATGACTATTAAAGCTTGCTAAAACCCACTATGTGGGTTTTTCTGTGAACTGAACTCTGAGCATCTCTTGCACCCACCTCCTTTAGCCACAATAGAGACTAAAGCCTGTGGACTCCAGTTTTCAGCTTACCATGGATGGATCACAGAAATATTTACTTTTTTCGATACTCTGTTTTATTATTTTTCATTTGAAGTCTGTAAAACAAAGGCTGTTAGAGCTTTGACATCTCAGTCTTTCTGTACCAATCCTAAATCCTCAAATCTCTGAATGGCTTTCTTATTTGGCTTCCAGTTCACACGACAAAGGAAACATCCCACTACCCTCTCTATGTCAGACCATTCATCAAATGAAAGCAAACAGCCAAAATGAATAGATATCAGCCCAGAAGCACATCTCCATTAAAAGTCTTATCAACTCTTCCCAGATGGAAAAACAAAAGAACTATTCTGGATGCCAGGAACACCTTTAAGGCTTTGATGCCCAGAGGACTGCAAACACACACGCATGAAACCTTTTTCAGACGTGCCACAAGATACATTTTCAATTATATCATTTAAAAGCAGGAATATGTTAGTTCAAATGTCCTTCCCTGCCTGTAGATATTTTCCTTTGCATCTCAGCCAGTGGCACAGCACTGGGGGCCAGGTTCTGCTGCCTTAGCTCATGAGGATAAGGACCCCTCTGGTCTAGCCACTTTACCACAGTCCATTAGCTCCCTGCTTATTCCAGTTACGTGCACAAACGTTAATCTCTTGTTGCAGATAAACACTCACTGAGGAAATGCCCCAGAAGGAAGGTTTTGACACTGTAACATCCCGAAATCCCCAGAAGACATAAGCTAGATCCCCTAAATCTGCAGGAGAGAAACACAGATATCTCTCCTTCTATATTAACACTCCTGCCTCATAGTTTTACTTGAGATTTTAGATGTCCTACTTTTCATCTGAAGGAACCACAGTGGAGAGATTAAAATCTAACATCATCTATGGTCCCTAGAGATGACTCTATTTTACAAATAAAGCAGTAGTGTAATGTCATGGTGTTACAGCACTACCAAACCCATTAAAACACTAACATTACTGATTTAAGTGGATTTAATTGGCTGGTGTATCTTAACATGTCAGCAAGGCAGACCAATTTTGTTCCCTTTTGTTAGAAGAAAGCTGAGATGCTAAAAAAAATAAAGGGACAATTTAAGCCCGACACTTATACTGCTGTAATAGTGGCAGTGCTTGAGGCACTTATATCATGTGAAGTTACTACCAAACACTAAAAGCACAATGAGCAGCAAGAGACTTATGAATTCCAAGCCCGTCAGACAGCAGGATGCAGGGAAAACAGAAAACAGGCTTCAAGAGCTTAGCCCTGAAGTTGGAAACGTCATCTGTTGTCCATAATTCCTGCAATAACCTCTTTAAAGAATTCAAGTGTTAACTCAGATCACAAAGAGAGTTTTGGTTTTGCTTTTCAGCTCAGCCAGCAGTTCAGCAACCAGAACACCCAGCTGCCCATTTCAATATGCTCTATTGAATCCAGAAACCTCCTTGGGTTTGTTTTAGTCTCAGCGAATACTACAGGGGTTATAGATTTGATTTCAATTGCTATTAACGGGATGTAAAACAGGACATTAGCCTTGTACTGCAAAACTCTCAGCTCTCCCTGTGTAATAGGAAGACTCACATTTGATCCATAGGATCATTTTGCATTTTCAAACACTTACCCAGGAAAGAGCTGGGCTGGTGAACTCTGCTTACTGAAAATTCAAGGAAACAGTAGGCTTTATTCTTTCCCATATACTCTATTCCTGTAGAGGTAGAGTTTAAATTTTACCCATCATTTCAGCACTGAAGTTCAACTTGGTACCTTTTCAAAATCTCCCTGCTTGGGAGATTCAGAACATCGCTGGTCTCAGCTTCAAGGTAAAAAATTAAGAGACGGACAAGTTGTCCAGTCATCATTGTAAGAAAAAGAGACTGTTATCCGTCCAGATCCTTAAGTACATAAAAAAAGGGAGGGAAAAGTATTTGGAAACACTGACTAAGACAGCTTGTGTATCTTTAAGTGAATTACCAGTAGTGCTGCAAACCTTCACAGACCCCAGTGATAGGTAATGATACTGCAGAGCATCCGAGTTTGTGTGAAAACATTGAAGCTCCTCATAGCTAGAGGACCTTTACTGGTAGAGCTGAAAGAACTAAGATCAAAAGACTCTTCAGTTAGACTTCAAAGACAGACATTTCATTCTCAAACTGCAATCTCAGTTCACCTGTTTAGTCCTCAGAGGTAACACAGATATGCAGCTGGACAGAAGAGCAGTTACAGGATTTCCAGGGTAACGGAAAAGCCATTGTTTTCACTTACTGAGAATAAAACTGATCTACTGAGCTCTGGTAAATCATTCTCTCCCCCTAAGATTGTTTGGACAGTCTAATTTCATACAGTAGGTTCTGCTCTTTAATTTCAACATGTACATAACTCTTGCTGACATTTATCACACTTGGATCAAGGGGAATGCTCCCACTGTAGTTCAAGTTTCTTTGTGAATTCACATCCCACATAAAAAAAAATCCATCTTAAAAACTCCTTTTGTGAAGTTAACTGATCTTACAGCATCATGAGATCACTATTTTTATTCTTGAGTGAGTATCATTACTATTAAAATATACATTTCTTTGACAGTACGACTCACAAGAGAATATATTGAAATTAGAAAATTTTCAGGAGTGTTTTAGAGACCAGTGCTAAGACAGAGGCTAAGGAAGAAAACCAAGGGAAGCAAAGGGGCTGAAGACAAACAGAAACAGCCCCATGCCAAGCCAAGCACCCATGGAGGGGCAGAACAGGCATTAAAGAGCTTTCACAGCCTGTTCAGCCCTGCCCAGGCCTGCCTGGTTCACTGTCCCTGGGACTTGCAGCTCTCTACTTTCAGATGGCAAAAAAAAGTAATTAGGCATGATCAGAAAGCTGATTTTTCAAGAATAATAGATAAGCTGCAGCTTCTTCTGCTATGAGGAAATCAGTATTTCGTGCAGCTTTGCCTACCCAGCAGTATGACATGAATCCCACAGACGTGTGCTTTTCACCAGAGACCTTTTTGAAAGTGCTGTAACCAAATTATTTTCCAGACTTACTTGAGTTGCTACAAGCCAGACCTAGGAGTCAGTGAAAATGAAGATAATTTTAGACTATTCAATAAATAAATTTTTTAAAAAATCTCATTTTAAAAGAAGAGAAGAAGAATTCCAGGAACTGAAAATGGCAGAAAGTAACTGAATAGCCAGGACTTTCTAGGGTGATGATATTTGGGACAACCTTGCTAGTCAAAGCCTGGAAGAGTTGGGATGTATCTGGAGCAGACATCCAGGAAAGTCTATTTCTAGTTTCCTTGGGTTTTGTAACATCCACTCAATTTCCCAGGCTAAAACAGAACCCTAATTTTAGAGGGTTTGGCATTGGAGTGGTAAGATAGTTCACCTACATTTATTGACTAACATCTTTACAAAGGAGATATTCTTAAAAAATGGGCAAGGAAATTCAGATGAGCTTAATTCACTGCATAAGGAATTGTATTACAATTAGGAATTGTATTACAATTAGGAATTGTATTAAGACCTAGGAAGTTGTTTAGGTGCACAATACTTAACTCATTAGCAAACAGTAATCATCATTTGTCCAAGGAAAAACCACAAATGCTGCTACTCAAATTACTGTCTGCAAAAAGATGAGCTTATTCCTGTTGCTCTTCAGGATATTGCATCAACCCTGTACTTGGGAGAGCTGGGGGTATCAGCCTGTGGTTACATGATCACCTGAATTCAGCACCTAACATATAAGTTAAAAAACAGATCTGGAAATAGACCAAGAAACTACAAAAAAGAAACTCTGAGTGTGCAACAAAACAAAAAATAAAAGCTTTGGAGACTTCAAAATATCACACCCTTGCAGAAGACTAATTTTAATATTCTTCACACAAAGACAGTGTGCTAGTGGCTAAATGCTGCAATAATTCAATGCAATAAAATTGGTCATTTCTTCTTACCCTACCCCAAAGACACACCTCTACAGCTAAAAATAATGATGTTCAGACTGATGTTTATTAAAAGTAGGTAAAATGTTATTAATTTTATACAGTCTCAGGAGCACTGTGCTGCCTGAGCTTACTAAAGATTAGATGACCTTGAAAGTACCTGAGTCACGGGCAGTTCAAGCTGCAACCTAAACAACCATCCTAAATCTTCTACATTGTCACGTAGTCATTATCTGGACTTTGTACTTCCCCACCACTGAGGGATTTTCACATAAATTATACAGGAAATGAAGGAAAATGCAATTACAGTCTCCAACAGCTCCAAGGCAGATAGATAGCAAAGGCATACAGCACAGTTCAAGAGTCAGCTTTCAACAAATGTCACCTATTAGGAAGAATCTAAATGAAACATATATCACTAAGCCTTCCACTTCTAAATTGTATCATTATTTCATCACTAGGATAAGCAGTTATAAGGTTACAGCAATTTCAAATAATCAGCTTTCAAACAGATTTCTCAAAGGGACTTTTCATCTTTGCTTTTACACACCACCATTTGGACTTTCACATATACTAGAAAATTCTATTACACTATATTAAATTGAATTATCCCAATGAAAACATCTCTAGTAAGGTTAACCCAGACACTTAATAATCCATTAGCACCCTCGCTTTTTCAACATAACAAGTTTTCTCATAATAGCTTTTCAGTCTCAAAAGAAAAAGACACAGCTATAGAACTTCTGGGTGTTCTGAATTGATGGGATTCAGCCGAACAGTGGGAGCATTGCAATGATGAATAAAATCATATATTTTCCCCTGCCTTCAGTGGATGGTAAGTCAGCCCCACAGCCTTTGCATCAACTGCTCATAGCCCAGATCCTAGGAGACCACATGGAACACTCACATCTTCAAGGGAGGATCCTTTCTTAACCCGTTTTTAGAAAAGAGGATCTCAGACTTTTGTGTTGCATGTATTTGGGGGGCTTTTATGTGTGCTTCAGTGCAAAAGGATTATAAAAACACTACAAAATGCAGTTTACAAACGTTAGGTAAACACTAACAAAGTCTTGATACATATATTTCAAATAGCCCTTTCTTCCCAGGATCTCCCCATCCAAATACCTTTATCTGCTGCTGAATTAACTATGGCTGAGGCTATGGACATCAAGTGTTTGAGGCTAAAAGCGACAAGAAAAGCCTCAAATCATAAAGCAGTGAAGAGACTTTCTTAGTTACTGTGGTAATGATCTCCTTCCTGCCAGCACACATTAAACACACGCTGGTTTTTGTAAGTTCATCTATTGTGTTGACTGGTCTCATGGTACGTTTTATTTCCTCTGTAGGTGGAATGTTTTGAGAAAGCTCTTTAATAGCCAGCATGGGCTTTGCTAAATTAACCCATCTAAGATTTGAGATGTGCTATGAAGATGCATATGGAAGGCCTCTAAGGCTCAGCTGAAGCAAAACCGTTTAAATCTTAATAAGAAAATTATGATTCACAACCTATCATTAATATTTAGCTTTTCATTCTTATTACACAACAAAGTAAGTCTGATTTCTTTCTTTTTTTTTTTTTTACTCCCCTTTCTTTTATTTCCTGCTTATGGTATAATCATTAATTTCTCATTACAGTATTTAATTTTCACAGTTTTAAACAACAGCATTTATTCTTCTCAAGGTTTTAAGATGTGCAGTTCTTTTCACAATTTAAAAATATTTCTAAGGTGACACCTAAATGCAGAAAATATATCAATAGAATTAAAGATTTTTTTTTAGTTTTAATTAAATGAGTGCAATCTCTTTGCAACTTGTAAATCATCTTAGCTGTAAAAAATACTGGTTTTTTTTAAATTGGGTAACTGGCTTTAATGCTTAAAGAATTAAAACAAACCAACTCCAAGTTAGGAAGCTATTTAATTCAGCCTGTGCAGACCTTTAGATATATATTGTATTTCAAAGCACATAAAGGTGAACAAGAAAACAGAACTACTGAAAATATTGGTTTATGGTTTAATAAGTCTTTTCAGGATGTGTACTTGTTTTTAAATAGATAACATATCTATCAATAGGAAAGAAAAAGTTATGAAAGTGGTTACATCTGGGGAATAAACAAAAATAACATGAGTTGAAGTTCTTATATAAAAAGTCTTACTTTTTATGAGTAATATGATTTTCCTTTGAGGCTCCATTTCTATTATCACACAATGAATCTTCTGCCATCACAAACACAGCTGTTCCCTTAAGTCTACACAAATGCCAAAAGATCTTTGTCTTAATATCCACTCTGGAAGGTCTTCTATGTTAATGAGGCTGTATTAGCAATTTATTTAGCAATGTTCTTGCGTCTGCTGCTGGTCCTTAGCCTTTCCAAGTCAAGCATTGCACAGGATGAGGCTGGAGGAGGGCAGAGCACATGCTGAGCTTTGTGGGCAGCAGTCCCTGGGGGAGGAGGGCGCGGGCAGCACCCGGCTCCTCTCTGTAACACCAGGGTGTGCGTGAAGAATTTGATGCATCCGGGGAGGATCAGCAGGATAAGAACCCCTTCACCTCAGTGTGGCAGGAGGCTAAGGGCGCAGTCCTAATGCTGCAGGTAAACTGGATTTGCTGGCCTGAATTAAACGCCCTGGTAATTAATTTCACCATTAGATGTTGTTTCCAGACCTGGGCGGGGGCAAAAGCCGTTTCCACCTCTTATTGCACGTATAAGCATAAATCACAGAAAAGATCGGTGCTCCCAGGAGAACTTGCAGGACTTGCAGCAACATCCCTCTCTGCTGGAGGATCCCGGCAGCCTGGCAGGCAGCGTTTGGATTTTTCCCTGTAGAGAGAGCCGAACGCTCCACCGCGTGGCCAAGCTGCTCCCTCGGACACGGCTGCTCTCAGAGTTCAAGGGTCCCTTCGGGAAAGGTGTTTTACCTCCAAGAAAATTTAAATTAACTCTTGGGAAAGAAGTAAAACATCGAAAAGAATGGGTTTTCAGCTAAAAAAAAAACCCAAACCAAAACAACAAACCTCAAAAAAATACTCCAGGTACAGTCACAGGTATCTGGTTTAGTTGCAGAGCATGGGATGGCCATGGGAAGTGGAGATAAACCCGAGAGAACTAAAGTCACAGGAAAATGATGTAAAAGTCTAGAAACAATTAAGTTCCCCCTCGAAGTCAATATCAGAGTTTAAAAATCAAAGACCATTCTTTTAATTTGTTAATAAGGTGTGAGCAATTAATTAGGAAAAAAACCCCAACCCTATATATTATTCAAAATGCTTTTATTATGCTTCTTCCTCTCTGATATATAAACTGCACCTCTTTTTCAGTTAGGGTTGGGGTTTTTTCCTTTACTTTTTAATATTAGAAGCATTAAGAATTGAATGTTTTTTGCTTTAACCTTTTTTGCTTAATTCTTCAGTGAATGTTTTAATCACTACTTCTCCAGTATAGCATAAATATTCAGTCCCACATTAAGTGCCCAATACCTGCAGGTGACTAGAAAAATAAATATTATTGTTATTGACACTTATCAGCAAAAAAATCAAAAAGAAGGGATATTTAGGCTCCCATTTAGAGAAATAACATCTTCTGCTGAAAGGTGAAGTTCTTATAAGATGTTTTTGATACTAAAGAGAGGCATCTGATTTGAATGAGT
This sequence comes from Donacobius atricapilla, assembly GCA_013397315.1. NCBI lineage: Eukaryota > Metazoa > Chordata > Aves > Passeriformes > Mimidae > Donacobius > Donacobius atricapilla. The sequence goes on from WBMY01006632.1 coordinate 318,742, forward strand.
AATGTTTCCTAGAAATGTGACTCCATTGTCTAATTTTCATAAAACTAACTTCTTTCTTCTCATAATGATGAATAATAAAATCAATATACAGGAAGTGTCAGAACATAAAACAAGCATGGAGTGTAGAACATGTGATTTGCCACATTCATAGTCCTTTTTGAAGAAGGTAAATGAAACAGTTGAAACAGCAGCGATATTTCAACTACCAGAGCATACTTCTGAAAATTACTTTCTCAGATTATTAGTATAATCCACTGTTTACTTGTGAAAAGTCTCCTTGAAATAAAATTAAGGGTGGTGCATTCACAACTGAGTGCTCTGCTCCTCCTGCACACCCAAAGCAGACAAACTCTGGAAAACATAAATTTTTAAGTACCAAGTCCAGACATTTAAGTGTTCTGTTTAAGCACAAGAAACTAATCTGATTTTCTTTTAACCTGATTTGGAATTTGTAACATGATCTAAAATGAAGAAACCAGATCAATGAGATTAGGAACCTGTACTTCTCTGAGGAAAAAAAAAGCCAAGAGAATAAATCCACAGACATGCAGAGAGACAAAGCAACTGGAATCTCTGATGAATGTAGCTAAACAAGATTTCATCATTTGATATGACATACACTGATTTCCTGGAACATTTAGTATCAATGCGATTTGCTGAAGATTAATTAGAAACTAAGAATACCTGAAAGGGAAAGAATCAAGTTAATGGATCATAAATCTCCATTTTGAAGGTAAAAATTCATTCCTGATTGTCATATTCTCCCTGTGACCACTGCAGCACCTCGCAGGAAATTCTGTAGAAAGAAAAGTCAAGGCATGAAAGCAATGCCTAAAGCATTTTCCCCTGATTTGGGAAAGTGTCTGCAAAGTACAACTTGATAGAAGTGGGAAATGTAGCAATGCAGCAACCAGACAGCAACAGGAAGGACTGGAGAGAAACAGGTTTCCTCAGACCTAATGCTGGAACCCAGGATGTTCTGATTCACACCATGTCCAAACCAGTCTGAACAGAATTCTTCTGAGACACTGCAGTGATAAACAGATGTTGTCTAAATGTCCAGATCTCAGAATATGTAGAAGATTATTTAGCAATGAGTTTCACTGGTGGTTCATAGGCCATGGGCGTTTCAGCAAATAACAGGAGTGAAACATAAAGAGAAATTATCAGGTTAGGAAAATTCTTGAGAGATTCCTAGGAACAGAAGCTACAACGCAAATGTTGAGATGTCTAAAGATTGTCTTTTAGTAAAAAAATGTTTTCAAAAATCTATAGTAAAACATCAATAATTTTTACATCTCTAGTAATTACACCTCAATTTAGCTTTCATATCTCATCCCACACCTCAGATCTGGTTAACACTGCTTAATCAATTTATGATGCTTTTTACATGAACATGAGTGGTTTGGGTGTTTAATCCTCTTCATTGCAAGTTCATCTGTTGGAGATATTAGTCTCTGAGCATTTAAATGAGTACTGCAATAAACTGCAATTCCTTGATCAAACAGCAAGAAAAGGGGTTTTTTGGGGTTTTTTTGGGTTTTTTAAATCCTTTTCTGTGTACACATTTCTGAAGCCCAGTTGAGAGAAAAATTTCAGTGGGGGACCAAAGCCAGAGAACTTTAGAAGGCAACAAAGGCTGCAGCTTCTGCAGCTACTCAGCTCTTCAAAAAGCCTTTTGCCATGACCTCTCATACATTTAGAACACAGGCACTTGTCCTCACCAAGAAATCATTTCCACTCTGCCCACCAGGCCAAGGAAATAAGGTCATTAAGAACCAAACCTGAAGACTGGAGTCCTCCCATTGTCATTGGATGGTTAAACATGGCCAGCTCACCTTGGAATGGTGGTGGTGGGCCAGCTCGCTAGGGATCTGCAGGAACTTTCCATAAGGAATTCAGAGAAATTGTATTCAGTTTGGTGAACTGATTTCTACCTGCCAGGGTGAACAGCCTGTGATACCTTTGTGTCCCAAACAGAGGTGAATCACTGGAAGAAGAAAGGGAAGCTTCACCTGGAATATTTAACAGCACCTGCTGGGGCAAAAGGCTGACTGCTTGGCTGTGGGATAAGCACAGACAAAAGGCATTAATAGTCCTTAGAGAACAGTCCGTGAAGTGAATGGCCTGTACCTCCATCAAGTGATCCTGTCCGGACAAATCAGCCTGCTTGGTCTCTGCCTTTCTGTAAGCTGAATAAACAAAACCCTCAGGAGAATGATTGCTATTTCCAGTGAAATGAGCAGCCTTTCTTTCACTGATTTGCAGAGCAAAAAACTGCCAAGAGGACATAGAGAGGAAGACAGTCCAACAGTTATGGAAAAGGAAATACCATCCTCAAGTTGAATTTGGCTGGTTGAGTTGGCAGGATGGGATCAGTAAGGGTATAATCAGAGAGAACAGAATAACAGAAGGCATCTGAGTCGACGGGAAGAGGAAACAGAAATAGATTGTTCAGCCTTGCAGCCTATTGGTGCTGCTGTCAAACACAGCCAACCCTTCCAAGGCTCCTCTGGGAAGCCGTGTGCTGTGCCAGGACACAAGAGATGGAGCTTCAGCACCAAAGGGACCTTCAGCTGCCTTGCAGCCACTGCCCCAGGCTCTGCATGCTTACTCCTGTAGTAAGTCTGTGATGATTAGGGAGGGGGAAAACGCCCAGGATTTGAATGTAAATGAGAAATTGCCTACCAGTATTTGCAGTCACTCGCTGCATGTGCTGTAGGACTCTGCCCACTGTGCCCCAGAAAAAAAATCACGGTGACAAGGAGGGAAAGCCTAGAGATGAACCTTTCCCAGGCAGGCTGTGCTGCAGACCAGCTCAGCGTCCCAGTCTGGCTCTCCTGGGTGACCAGGCACAGTGTCCCCACGAGATGGCTGCAGAGGCTGTGGCATCGCGGTGAGAGCACAGAGCCCTCAGCTACAGGGCTCAAAGTACCTCAAATGCATGTGGCTGCTGCAAGAAGTTCCTTCTTTCAAAAATGCAATTCCTTGTGACATTTGTCAAAACATCATTAAAAATGTTCGTGTTTTTTTATTTTTAAAAACGGAATTTGATAATTTGCCTGGGTTTTAGATTTTTTCCTCTTTCCTGTTTGGCATTTTGTCCTGCTCATTTTTTGGTTATGTGCTCCACACAATTCAAATCATCAGCATCAGATTATTTTTTTCTTTCTGTTTTTTTTTGAAAACAGTCTTTTTTGGGGAAGTTCTCTTGAAGCCTCTGCATCTCTGTTTTCTGCAATTAGGTTTTTGTGTTAATTACACTGATGGTCAGACCCTCCATCTTTCCCATGCTTGGCTGCCATTCACTGCTCATAGTGCCTGTTCACTACACCACCCATTCCTTTTTATTTCGGATTTTTGGTAACTGGCCATGCCATTTCCTAGCTTGACACCAGCTGTGGGTCTTAAGCTCCAATTCAGCCAAGGAACATATGCATAATTCTAAACACAAGAAAAGCTTGGCTGGTCACCCAGCCCTGGAAACGTTGCCCTGACAAGGAAGATCAACAGCACCTAAACAGCAATCTCAGCCAAAGACTCCCACTCCCCCTGAGTGTGAGCAGCTGAAATCCAAGTTCTACCTCATCTGTCTGAAACACTTTCAGCATGGGTAACACAAACACTTCAGTCTGGGGAGATCCACATGCCCTCATGATAATTGTAACTTTCTGAGGTCTGAAGGACATAGTGCTGATTTTAGCCTGGAAACCTCTTCTGTAACAGATATTAAATGTCAAACAACCCAGAATCCCTTTTTAAAGGATATATCCAATAACAGCCTTAGTTTGGAAAGTCCCTCAGAGAAAATCTACATATGATTTCTCCAAAATCTATCTCTGTCCCGCTCTTGGTTGGACTCTGGCTCATAGTCAGATTTCTCTGCCTTTCAGAATTGCTACACTTGTTCAAATCCATTAATTATGCCAATATTGGACCAAACTTTGGCTAAACAGTAAACCAAAGCCTTTCTATTTCTACCCAGCCTGGCTTTAGGCATGATTACTTACAGATTTACACCCCCTTCTTACCATGAACCCATTTTTCAGACTGATTCTTCTAAAGTTTAAACAAACAATTGATGCCAGCCTCAGCCATAACCTCAGCATAGAAGCCAACAACTTTTGCTGTTGTCAATTTTAATTTTCATCTAGATCTAACAAAAAAATCCCATTTTATCCTTTAAATGTACCCAATCATTAACCAATTAAAAAACAAAAAAAAAGACAATCTACCATTGATGCCTTAAGAGGCTACCTAGCACAGAGGGCAGACAGTGTTAAAGCAATAAAGCTTTAGGTAAAGGTATTTATTAAAAAGGCCTTCAAAGGATGGACCTTGGGCAGTACAAGAGCCCGGCCAAGGCTACACCAAGATGGACAATGGGTCACACTTTCCACACTTTTATAGGTTTTGGTCCATTTACATGTTGGGGTTATTTGTCCAATTACAGCTTCAGGTTATGAAGTCCCATCCTCCCAGATTGCTCTCCTCAATTCCCTGTTGTTGATACTTTTTGGGCCTGAAGCTGCAACAGTGTCCTTGGTTCTCAGGCTGGAGAAGGATTGTTTTGTCTAACTAAACTGGGAAGAGAACTTGCTAACACTTTATATGAAGTTCAGAGTTATATACTAATGCAGTACAGAATCTGGATGGTATCAAAGCAAAAAGTTAAGGCATCACCATCACACATATATTTAGTACATTTGGGTTTTTTACATCCCTTTTTTTTTTTTTGCCCCAAGAGGGAACAAAATCATTCAGTGTCAGACTACCATGGACCTTGTTCATCAGGAGAAAAAAAGCTCTGGTATAAATTTTGACCATGAATAAACCTTCATGGCCTCATCTAAACCCTGTCCCTTAATTTTCATTATTACACTGTCTGCAAAGTATGTGAGTCACACAGATATCCCCTTTGGATAAGGCCACAAAGACTTTGTTCTAAGCCCTGAATGTGCACATTTAACCTTCTGAAATCAATTCACATGGCCATTACTAGCTGTTGTTTCGTGCTTGTGGATTTGAGGCTTGGCTCTTATTGTAGAGTTGATTGATTAATTTCAGCATTGCAAAAGCCTCATTTAGCCAGGGGACATTTCTGGAGTTCAATTTCCTAACTGAAAACCAACCATAAGAGTACATTAAAATTATCTAATTTTGAAGCTCTAAATCTTTTCATGAGAACTTGCATATGGACATCTTTCACATTTATTTTTTAAAAATACTTTGTCATTGTGTCACTGAAATTAAACATGTATATGATTTTTTCCCCCTATTTCTTATTATAGAATCTAAAAGGGTTTTTCGTGTAGCTTGCCTGCAATTTAAAACCTCTAAAAAGTGTGACAATTAGGACAGAGAGTTAAGAGACCTTAAAACAAGGTCCAGAATATACAATGTGTAGGTTAAGGTTCTAGAACTGGGCATAAAAACATGAGACAAATGCTAAACCAGGCAAAACTGTTTATTTTAGAAAGATCTCATTACTGAAGCAGAAAGGACAGTTAATCACTTTGCTTCTGTTTCCCTGGGAAACTGTTCCACCAAGAAAAGTTAGCACTCCATTAATATTTTATTTGAAATTAAATCAAATTATGATCATTTGAAGAAAGTAATATAATTGCAATTTAATTTCTTTTCCATTTTNTTCAAATCAGCAACGAACTCAAGAATTTTTTGCAATATTTAACATTCTGAAGTAGGATTTCTTTTACAAATGATGACACATGAATTTTTAATATCAGTAGTAAATGAATATTCAAATATATTTGGAATATAAACATTACCTTTATATCCATTTGTTTTAAACCATAAACTACCCTGCATGTATTTCATTTTTCTAAGCGTGACATCAATATTAATATATCTGATTATCATATAAAATTATGGAAATAACTAGAATATTACGATTACTATGAAATTGTATGCATTCACTTACATCTGCTGGCTGAAAGGGCTGTATCAGATATTCTGAGCAGACTAATCAAGTACTGTAGGCTTTTCTAGTTATCGCCTTTTCCAGATATTACTGTAGTCATTATAAGTGACACTACAAACTAGGCACTGGACAAAAGGCAACTCTTGGACCGAAAATAAATCTTGTCTAGTTGGAAAAAGTCATGCATTGAGAGTAATTCCTTCTCAGGACAGAAAGGCAAACTGACTTCCAGACAACAGCAGTCTCAAGAATCTCAGTCTTGGGAGAATCCCGGGAGGGCAGCAGTGTTAGGGGTGAGGAGTATGGGATGTCCTCTGCAGCACTTTTCTCCTCTTAATGTTGTCTAAGAANACAAATGCTAAACCAGGCAAAACTGTTTATTTTAGAAAGATCTCATTACTGAAGCAGAAAGGACAGTTAATCACTTTGCTTCTGTTTCCCTGGGAAACTGTTCCACCAAGAAAAGTTAGCACTCCATTAATATTTTATTTGAAATTAAATCAAATTATGATCATTTGAAGAAAGTAATATAATTGCAATTTAATTTCTTTTCCATTTTCCCTTCTAATTTAATTCAGTATGTGATAAAGAGGGTGAAAATCAGAGTGAGTGGATTTTTGCAGTTGTGAGAAAAGAGTAGGTAGTTGTAAATATTTGTGGAAACTTTAAATCTTAAGAAACTAACATGAAAACATGGAACACTTTCATGTGCAATTCAAAAATCGGCCTTTGAGGTGAAACAAAGTGCGCTGCAACACTCTAAGATTTTATTAAAGTAGTTAGAATTTTTATCTAGGCTTGGGAACAAAGGAAGCTACAAAAGAAAGATTTCTCAATAACCACACAGATATGAAGAAATTGTAACAGCAGATGATGTATAAGAAAAGAGTTACTTCCCCTGTTCAAAAAATTACTATTTTCTCCCTTTCACTGAAATTCTGTAATGGTTGATTGTGGAGGTTAAAAAATCCTGCTAAGAAACAATTCTATTATATATACATACGTATATACATATACATATATATATATATAAAAAAAAAATACATAACAAGCACTTTCAAATCAGCAACGAACTCAAGAATTTTTTGCAATATTTAACATTCTGAAGTAGGATTTCTTTTACAAATGATGACACATGAATTTTTAATATCAGTAGTAAATGAATATTCAAATATATTTGGAATATAAACATTACCTTTATATCCATTTGTTTTAAACCATAAACTACCCTGCATGTATTTCATTTTTCTAAGCGTGACATCAATATTAATATATCTGATTATCATATAAAATTATGGAAATAACTGGAATATTACGATTACTATGAAATTGTATGCATTCACTTACATCTTCTGGCTGAAAGGGCTGTATCAGATATTCTGAGCAGACTAATCAAGTACTGTAGGCTTTTCTAGTTATCGCCTTTTCCAGATATTACTGTAGTCATTATAAGTGACACTACAAACTAGGCACTGGACAAAAGGCAACTCTTGGACCGAAAATAAATCTTGTCTAGTTGGAAAAAGTCATGCATTGAGAGTAATTCCTTCTCAGGACAGAAAGGCAAACTGACTTCCAGACAACAGCAGTCTCAAGAATCTCAGTCTTGGGAGAATCCCGGGAGGGCAGCAGTGTTAGGGGTGAGGAGTATGGGATGTCCTCTGCAGCACTTTTCTCCTCTTAATGTTGTCTAAGAAAGCAACATCTGTCTCACCCTCTGACATGGACAGCAGTGCCCCAGAGGTGATTAACTCACAGGATCCAAAAGTTATCTGTACATGAAAAAGAAATGCACTCCATCTTTTATTTGGCTAATTAAGGAGAAAACCAGTTTAGCAGTTTTGAGAAGATCCAAGACAAATTTAAGCATCTGGTATTTTCCACTCATCTCTTCATTTGGGCTTTCTTGGCATATGAGCTGTATTTTTGGCCGATTTCCACTACAAGCAGAGAAGAGAAGAGAAGTCAAGAAGTGTCCTCACTTTCCCACCATTCATCCTAACTCTTTTCCAAAAAATCAGTGATAAGGCCAGAGTAATCTCTATGGGCATCCCAGGCATAGTGGGACATCTGACTTTCTCCTAAAAAATCTATGCTATATAATTTTAGTTGTAATAACTTTGACATATTTTCTCCACACATCAAACTACTTGGAGAGTCTTGATGGCTCTTTTGGCAACTCCTGTTCTTGCTACCTCCTCAGCTACAAAAGGCTGTTTTTCTTGTCAACCCTAGTAGCATTTGCAAAAAAAAAAAAAAAAAA